>PVHY01003131.1:24262-51366 GCA_004024945.1 Uropsilus gracilis | reverse complement strand
TGAGTCAGTCCTGTGCCAGCCCTGCCCGGAAAGAAAGTGCTGCTTTGAATGAAGCACAACCCCTGGAGAGAATGCTGCCACCCAACTGGTCCTGTCATTGGAGCTCTAGGCCCGAGGACGTGGCGTCTGGGTTGGTACCAGCGCGGCCTGGCAGAACCCGCCTCCGGCCGCCGAGCAACATAATTAGCGACTGACACTAGGTCCGGCTGCTTCCGTCCACATTACTCTCCTCACGTTCCATGTCACGGTGTTTGTAAACCGCCCCCCTTTTCAATTAGCCTCGCTCCCTCCACTCCTCCATTCATCTGAGCGGTGGTCCAACTGGCCAACGTGTAACCAGTGCTCAGTGCAGCCTCCACGCCCGGTGGTGGCAAAGCAGCTTAAAGACTGTCATTAGCATCATTTATTCCATATGCTGCTGCTGACGCCAATTAGGGCTGTGACTTCTCTTTGTTTGTATTTGAAGAAGAGATGAGGGGGGTTTCCTGCTATAAGCTCCAGAAGCTGTATCTCCATGGGTGCCCACGACTGCTGCACGCTGCACTGCCATGGGTGTGTGGGTGGGTGGGGCTTGGGGTGGCAGGGCCTGGGGTTTCCTACTCTTGTCCTGCTCTGAAGTTGCTGCGTGCTCCCTGAGTGCTCCATGCACTGAAAACCCCACTCCTCGCCATCCCTGCAATAAACAATACCTGCTCCATTTGTTTTCCTGTATCAATGATCCTAGGGCGCGTTGGTGGTATAGTGGTGAGCATAGCTGCCTTCCTGTATCAATGATCCTTCTATATTTACAGAAAGTGGCTGCCCTCTGAGTGGGCATAAACACTAAGTGCTGACGACTGTGGCCTTACCTTGTGCCTGCCTCGATGACATTATCTGCTCATTACTCAGGGGTGCATTACTTCGGGAAAACCCGAAGCCTCGGGTTCAGACTAAAGCTCAACGTGGAATTCAAATTCACACTGTGTCTATTACATTCCAGGGGGGTTGTGACTTAGCCAAATGGCTTTTGACATTCTGCTTTAATTGTGTGTACCCTAAAGGTGCTTGCAGGAAGAAGGGTGGTGCCAGGTGCAGCCAGACCCTAGGAGTCAGGGTATGGAGCCAAGTCCTGTCTGCTTCCCTCCAGATGAAGCTGTAGCCATTATTCAAGTCTCTGGAGTAATGAACAGTCCCCTTCCTATCCACCATCGGAAGTCAAGTAGCTGTTTTCTTCCAGTTTGGGAGCAGCACTTTATGTTATAAATGCCTGGTAGGTGATTTCTATTTTTTTCTACAATTTGATGACCGTGTCCTTGTCATTCCCATCTCACCAGAGGGAGAATGGGGTTCGGCTTCATGATGCAGAGCCTCCTGACCACCTCCTTAGAGCTGGTGGGAGACAGACCTGGAGTCTCCCACACCTTTGTGCTCACCCCACACTGCAGGACTTGGGGATGCCTTTGAGAATGTGATCTGCACTGGCTGTTACTGGATAACTGAGTCTAGTGGAGCAGCATGGAACACTCTCAGGTAGGTCACATGAGGGGAGTAGAGTCCCTGCTGTATTCATGCCAAGTTCAGGGGCAACTGCTGTGAGGGGAGTACCCCACTTAGGTGCAGCAGTCTCGCATTAGCTTCTGGGAACTGGGGAGGACATGTCGAGCAGCCATGCTGGACATATACTTGATGACAGCACTTTGGGTCTCTTGCTTTTGTGCTCCGACTCCCATTCAGTGGGTTGGGGGGATGTGGATGGGGACACAGAGAAGAGAGGCATGTAAAGACATGTGAGAGACACATGGGGGGCTGTCCTTGGCAGAGACAATGGCACTGTTGCTTGGATGCTTGTTTGTATTTAGCTCCTTTTGTCCCGTTTGCATTCCCCCTCCCGGCCACTTTCCTGCTGTTCCCTCCCAGCGGATACCTGAGATTTGTGGCAAGATGTTGGTCTTCAGCAACCCTGCTTGGGCAGCGCTGTTTGACCTTACCCATGAGATGGTAACTTGGGTGGGTGGGAGTATGAGAAGCTGTATGAGGGATAGCCTCTCCTCTCTCCCCTCCTTATGCACCCTCATTTTATTGAAGAGTTTTCAAGCTTTAGGTCTGCTTTCTTTGTTCTATGTAGCAAAGGGCATAAAACACGTGCACTTTAACTTTGGGGTCCCTGGTACCCCTTGGATGAACGCCAACACTTCCACTCAAGAGCAGACTTGTTCTCTGCTGCTCTATGTGTAACCGCACCCCCAAAACCATCTGACAATAAGCAGAACAAAATTTGAGGTTGATTTTCTGCCCTTGAAGTGATTCAATAAAAGGGGGAAGACTTTTTCTTAGTTCAAGATATATAAGGATACTTGGAAGAGATGTGGGTGAGAGACCCGTGGGGAGGCTGACAATGGCAGCCTTGAACTTGATTTATGCTTTGATTTTGTGCTTTTTATCCAGACTTGCCTGCCCCTTCTGCTCCTTTCCTATGGTTCGGTGCCAGAAGGCGCCTTCAGGCTGGTGGCAAGCTTTCAGGCCTCAGCGGTTCTGTTAGAGGGGGGCTTGGTGAGACTTCACCCAAAGTTCTGAAGATCCCAGTGACAGTCTTTGTGGTAGCTGGGCCTTCTCTCCCTCTCTCTTCTCTGCTAGTTAACATATTTTAGACCTATTGCCTGGTGACAGTACCAGGTACTGTAGTAAGTCTTTCACACCTACCAGCTTACTTCCTCTCCCACCCCTCCCCCTCCCCCCAACTCTACTAGGAAACAGCAATTATATTCTGGAGTGAAAACGAGGTTAGACAACTCTCCCAAGTTTCCTGAAATAGTGGAGTTGGGCTCTAAACAGAAACTCGGTTGCTGTGTAGTTGTAAGCAGGCAGGCCAATGTGGGTTTGTTTACATAAAGGGGCTATTGAAGGGATCCAGCCAAGACCACCACTTTCTAAGGGACATCTGCCCCCCATAGCTGTGGGAGAGACTCGGACACTCCCTGTCTGGGCAGATCAGGTCATTTGAAGGAGACATTAAAACAGAGTCCAGATGCAGGAAGTCTTCCCACAGGCCTCTGGGCTCTTCTGGCTGGCAGACAATCGAACAAACATAAGACAGATTTGCAAGATAAAAAAGTCAATAGAATAGTAATAATAATGTGCGTACCCCTGTGAGCATAGGAGAGACTTAGCATGACTCATTATTTGCCTGTGTTTTATCTCAAATAGCCAAAAATAAGGACTTTGGGGAAGGTGGGGAAAGAGGTCAGTGAGGAGGGATTAAGGATAGACAAAGTTATGTAGATTTAAATTCTTCAATGAATAGAGATAAGGATATTAGGTCTTCCCAGTATACATACTTAGAGAAGTTTATATGTAAACATCTTCCTGGAAAACACACCTCTGCTGGGCAAGAGAAACCTCCACTCACTGACCAGTCTGACACTCAGCAACGTGATCTCAGGTAAGTCACCTCATTCTTGTAGGTTTCAGATATTTTATCCATGCAGTGGACACTTCGTGACCCTGTCTCCTCAGTTCTGTGCTAAGCCCATCTGCCCTGGAGATTTGAAGGCAGGGCTTGTTTCTCCCCCTCAGACTCTTGGTTCAGCTGACCACATCACATCATTCAAACATCACTCAATTATTCAGCAATCAAAAAAGACAAATTTGATGCATTTCTGAGAACATGAATGGAGTGAGAAGGAATCATGCTAGCAGAAATAAGCCATAATGAAAAAGAGAAATTCTGGATAATCTCACCTCTACATGGGATTTAGGGAAAACAAACAAAAGGGCAAGAACAAGTCAAAATGAACAAACTGGCAGCAGAACTAGAGCAGAAAGCAAGGGAGCAGGAGGGTAGGTGAAAGAGGGAGAGGGATGAGCACAAGAGATTATGATGACAGTTCACAGGTGACAAAGTGGGCAGAGAACCTCAGGATATACAGAGATGTAAAAAATATATACATGTGCAATAATTTAAAAAACAAAGAAAGAAACAAAAACTACTCAAGACTTCTTTTCTCCGAGGCCACCGTTCCCTTGCCAACACACCCTGCCTCCTTCAGTCACCGTGTGGCTCTGGCTTCCATTCCCTGCTATTCCTTTTCTACTCCAAACCATTTATCTTTCATTAACTTAAATTACCTTAAAATCACTTTTTAGAAAACTGTGACATTTATGTAAAAAATTACACAGAAAACTGGGTTCCCTCTCATATAGTCCCTCAATCCTTCAATCCTACTTTTTTTCTATTAGTAACATCTTGTTTTAGTATGGTACAGAGTTATAACAGATGAACCAATGTATTAGTAAATTAGGTCTATGGTTTAGATTAGGGTTCATTCTTTGTACCCTACAGTTCTATAGGTTTTGACAAAGGTTAATGCCATATATCATTAATCAATATCATATAAAAGTTTCACTGCTCTAAATATCCCTTGTGCTATACCTCCTTTATGACAAACTCTTAGTGACCACGGATTTATTTTTTTAACTGTCAGTTTCCAGAAAGCCATAGAAGGAAATCATATAGTTTTTTAGGTTGATTTCATTCCCTTAGAAATATGCAAAAAAAGTTCCCCTGGTCGTTCTGTGGTTTGATAGATCAGTTCTTTTTATCACTGAGTAATACTCTATTTTCTGGATATACCAAAGTTTATTTCTCCATTTACCTACTAGAGGACATCTTGGTTGCTTGGTTCCAAGTTTTGGCAATTATAATTTGACTTTCTGTCCACATTCGTGGATATTCTATGGATATGAGTTTATACTCAACTGAGTAAACAATAGCACAATTGCTGGATTCATAGTAAGCTTATGTTTATCTTTGCAAGAAACTGCCAAATTATGCTCAAAAATGACTATACTAATTTACTTAAATTTTTTTAATTGTAGGTCTCATCAGCAATTATAAAAGTGCTATTATTTATAAGTCTCTTCACCAAATAGGGCTGTCAAACTTAGATTTTGCTCATCTGATAGAAGAGAAACAATATTTCAGAGTCACTTTAATTTACATTTTCCTTTTTATTATGAGTTCAGTATGTTGTCATATTTTTAAGAGTCACTTGATTTTCTACTGCTGAGGACTGGTAATTCATGTCTCTTGTTCATATTTCAATCATGCTTTTGGTCTTTTCCTATTTCAACAGATCTGTGTACACTAAGGATGTAAATCTTTCATTGGTGTAAATAACACATATTTTCACAGGTTTGACATTTGTCTTTTCATTTTAGTTTTGATGTTTTTCTTTTATGATAGATTTCCTTTATTATAGTCAAGTATAGATTTTTCCCCCTTTGTAGTTACTTATTTTGAGTGGCAGAAAATTTTCCCCTTCTGAAGTTATAGAAGAATTCACCCACTTATTTCCATTTGGAATGTATTATACTATAAAGTGTGAAACAGATCAAATTTTATTATATTCCATATGGTGGTCCATGGTTGAGATGTCACTTTTATAGATTCCAAATTTCTACTTGTTTCTCTTTGCATTCTATACATTGTGCAATTCATCTGTTAATTTTGCATGTACCAACGCACTGACTTATTTACAGATAATATATAGTATTTTAACAGTTAATAAGATGTGTTTCCACTTATTGCTGCAGAAGAATACTTTTATAAATTTTTGAAGTATTGTTTATGTGTCATAAACTTCATTCATTTAAACTCAATGCATTTTGACAAATGTATCCAACTTTGTTTTTGTTCCCCTTCTTCTTTTTTAATATATCCAACTTTAAAACCACAGCTTCACTCATGATTCCAGCAGTAATTCATTGCCAGAAAAAATTTCTCAGAATCCATTTTTTACCCCCTTCTCTCCCTAGGAAAGCAATGCTGTTTCTGTGGGTAGAGAGAAGAGAGAAAAGGATATTCCTAATCAAACTCTGAAAATCACCCATTCCCTCATGGGCATATGCCCAGCCAAACAGACTTTGCCTGAAGCAGTGCCACCGAAATTTACCACATGTCTTTTAAGTACCACTGGCAGGGAGTCACAAAAAAGTGGATATGCAAGTCCTAGAGAGTTGGGAAGAGGCAGAGGTGCAAGCTTCGATTCAAAGTACAAATCAGGATAATGGTAACTGTTGTCCTTGCCAAGATAGCCTTCTATGCCTGTCTCTGCCAAGTGCCTCTCCATGTCTCTCCCCAGGTTTTCTCCACGTCTACTTCCTGCGGGATAAGATCCAAGCTTGGCTGCAGAAGCTACAGATCCTAGTGGTCCTGTGCTCAGTTACAACCCTGAGTGTAATCCACCCCCATTTCCCCATGCACCCCCCACATTCAGAAAGTCATACTTGATCATTCCTATAGATGTATCTTTACCTTATTTTTTTCCACCTAATCTCCATGTTACTATGGAACCATGTAGTGATTTAAAAATTTTAGTAGTATTTTTTCCAGTCCTCACATATCAGTGGTTCTTACTTATATTTTCTTTTTCTCTTTGCTGTTTCTAAATTTTCATTATTATTAGTGTACTTTCTTTTAACTCTTTGAAAAATAGTAGGAAGTTCTCTAAATTCTTTGTCTGACAGTTCCAGCATTTGTCTTATATCTGGCTTAGTTTCAGTGTTGGTCCTTTTTAATTGAAAGAAGGATTATATATTATATATATATGTATATATATTTATTTATTTCTCACACTTCAACTGTCAAGTGCATTTTAATCTTTTTTCAGGATATTGTGAATGTCTTAGTGTGGATATTTTATTTATAGTAAATTCTCATCAGAGTTTTATGGCTTTTATTTTAACATGTAATTGACTATACACAAAATCTTTATTATTTTTTTTTCTCATCACAATTGACAGGAACTGGGACCCAAACCAGTTCTTTTGCCCTATTGTACTGTTGGAGATGCCCCAAATATGTTTTTCATGTTATAAGTTTCCCATTTCCCAGGAACTTTCCTGGGCAAAGTTTTCACATACAGAATATGGGGCTCTCCTTTCAACTCTCCCTTTCACAGCTCTCACTGTTCACCTTTTTTTGGTTCCGACCTTCTTCGTGCAGCGAAGAGGTGGGTGTTTTCAGATGCTCCGCAGTTCCCCTCTAGTCTCTGACTGCGGTCTTCCTTCAGGACAAAGCCACAAAGATCAAAAATCCACTAGGTACTGTCTTTCACGTTTTAAATCTTTCCAAAATATGGCCTGAGATTTTTCACTCTTCACAATCATCTTATAGGTTGCTTTTCTATATTTTCTTCAGCATTTATCTTTTATCTGTGATAGATTAGTCTATTAACTTATTGTGATATAAGGTGGTTTAAAAAAAGTTCTTCTAGAAGGGTTTTAAAAAAGGTTTTGTATTTATGAAAAAGAATTCATGTCCATTATGTTTGAAAATAGAAAATGCAGGAAAAAAATTAATGATTCAGTATCTAAATTTTAGCTCTGTTTTACTATATTTTAAAACTGCTTCTGTCTCTAAAAATACACATATATACACATATGTATATTTAACAAATGTATATGTACCTATATACAAATATATATGTAACATTTTCTTATTATCATACATAACACTATATATATCACATTTCAAAGCAAATATGGAATTTTAGTATATATATTTTTTATCTTTCTTAAAATGTGTTGACTATCTTTTTTAATCACTATACATAGTTATACTATCATTATATATAGTAATTCTTTGATAATTGATTCATTGTTCTTTTAGGTTGTTCCCCCATTATAAATAGCATAGAAGTAAATATCTTTATGGAGGTAGCCAAACAAAGTTTAAAAGAAATTGAAAACAGAAGTACAAAATAAGATCATGCTTTAATCCAGTTTGAAATAATTGGGAAAAATGAACTGCTGCCAATTTTACAAAAGGTTAATGTATTTAGTTTTCAAATCACTTATCAATATTAATATCTTTAAAGCCTCATAAGTAACCCAAGGATGTGGACACAGATTAGTTAATGCATATTGGTAATAAATACAATAATTAAGTATTCAATCTCTGAGTAAAGAAATATGAATAAAAATAGAATTATTACACCTATTAAATTGACAATTAAAATGAAAATCCTCACTTCTGGAAAGTGTAACGACATAGCTACTTTCATGCCTCACTGATGGGAATGAAGGATTTTTTCTGTAAAGCACTTAGGTGAAACATATTAAAAGTCTTATAATACTTATTCCCTTTAATCTATTAATCCCACTTCCTGGAATCAATTTTACAAAAATAATCACAAGTACAAAACTTTAATAAGAAAGCATAAACTTTTATTTTTGTTAAGTGCAGGAACAATCTCAACATAGTGTTGCAGGGATGTTGATCTAATTGACATTGAAATAAAATGAGGCCCATGACAATGTTATATACTATCTCTAACCATCTTTTAAAAACGCATATATGTTTGAAATAAGTTATTTTAAAAATAACTTATACATATACACATATACATACTACTGGTTGGGAATCAACAAAATGTGCCTTTCTTTGAATGGTCATTTAAAAAAATATATCATTCTTTTTCCATTAAGAGGCATGCACTAGATTTATAACTTGAAAGTAATCTTTAAGTTTTACATGATTTTTTGTTTCATTAACTTGACAATATGTTCTTATTGGACATACTATGTGATGAAAGACCTCATATAAAAGTGAAACTTGGCACTGGAGCTAAGCATTAGATATGGGAATCTGTTGCTTCCATGCTTACTCCATTCTTACGGATGCCTTCAACAATAAAGCAAGCAAGGAAAAAAATATGTACATATAAGAAAGAAGAAAAAAGTCTTTTCAGATTATTTGATTGTCTACTTAGAAAATGGAACCTAACTTAATACAGAAACAGAAACAAACAAAAAAATCACACAGGATTTGTCCCAAACCATAGACTCTGAAGCACCAAGAGTGACTCCTAATGTCAGCTCTAGGATGGGTCATGATGATGTATCTGTGCAGGTTGCCAGTTGTAACAAATGTGTCACTTGAGGTGAGGGGGATGGGGAGAAGGTGAGGAGGGAAGTTGTTAGAAGGAAGTCACTGCATTTTTTAGGAGTAGGTAATGAGTGGGAAATCTCTGTACATTTCTTTTAATTTTGTGATGAACCTGCAGCTGTTCTAAAACAAGTCTGAGAAAGAGATAAAATTAAAAAAGAAAAATTTGTATCTCTGTATATAAAAAAATGTCGTCATTCTTTTATAGACTAATAATATCCAATAAGGAGATGCAGAGAGATGACCAACAAAACAAAAGGTATCTATGAATAAAGCTCAAAATGTTCATGAGCTAAATGTGGGGAAAATGTGAAACTTTTGCCTGATACATGAGGAAATCCACAAAATGGGAAAATGTGTAGTGATGATGAGGAGGTTAATTTTCAACTAGGTGCTCATTTTGACATAGTGTTTCATGATGTTTGTGCCATTAATTTCATTATTTTACATATAAATACTGGAAAAAGGTCAAACTCAGTGTTTCCAAAGTCATTCATCTATAAGGTCCATGCCTTTAGAGCTCTCAATAAAGTATTTAATAGAATTCTGAGTCTGAAATCTATCTTAAAATTTGTCTAAGTTCATATGAAAATATGAAGCAAAAGGGAAAAATCAATAAAAGTAAAAAACAAACAAAAAAACCTAGTTAAGCAGATGACACTTGAACACAGTAAACTATTTTCTCAATGGAAAATAGAAAATTTGATTTATGAGATGTCATATCAGAAGTGTGTAAAAAGATGGATTAGTCATAATTGGTATGACAGTTTTTATCTTGATGAAGGAAATAACATTAGCTGTATACCACATATATACAAAACAAATTCTAGAGAGATCAAAAAACTAAATCTGGAATATTATATTGTTAGGATAAAATATTTCTATAATAATAAGGAAAATCCTTTTAAGTAGGATATAAAACCTAGATTCCCCTCCCCCCACCTACATAGGGTTTAAAAATTTTGCTAGAAACACTGCAAAACTTCATGAAAAGGACACTTTCAAGTTTAAAATCAAATAGCAAACGGGGAAAAGTATAATTTGATAATATATCATGAATATGTAAAAATTCCTACCAACCAATAAGGAAAGACAGACACACATACTCACTCATTCACCCAGCACCTCACCCACAAAATGGAAAAAAAGAAATAAGAATATTCTCAGAAGAAGAATTGATAACATTGTGGGAAAACTAGCAGTTGGGTTTTAACTAATTTTTTAGAGACATTATAGCCATATCATAATATCAAAGTTTTCAATTTGTGTACTCATAAACTAAGTATTTTTCATGTAAAGAAATTGTCTTAGATGCATATGTCTACATAGCATTGTTTGTAACAGAATTTGCAAGTTATCTAAAGAGCCACCAATAGCAGAATTCTCCAGTAAATAGTAATACTCTGCAGTCGCTAAAATAGACAAGGCAGATATGGTTGTTTCCATTGGAAAAATAGACCTAGGCATAATTTAGCATCAAATAAGCATGTCTGAGAGAGTTAGTGCCCTGACTTCTAAGGGCTTATGGTCTAGTGAGACAAGACAGATTATTATATGATGTGATAATTGCTTTTAATGGAGGCAAGAGAAGCTAAGAGGTCAGGAAAGACTATAATCAATTAGTATGATGATAAATATCATTTCCAGCACTGATGGACCAATATCATTATATGCAAAGATTACTGATGAGGGGCCAGATTCTGTCTGCATTATTTTAGTCATTTTTTCTGATTCATGGATAATATGGGCATCTAGTATTGCCTCATTTTAGTAGTTAGAAAATCACATCTTAGGGAGTTAACATTTCTCATACAAAGATCATGAGTAGTAAGTAATTGACTTTGAAGACTGAAAGGTAAGTGGATAAACAGTCTTTTATTTTATATTCTTGACATGACTAGGGTTGGGGATAGAACCAGTAAAAGGGAAGATTGGTTAAGTTTGAATTTGTGAGATGAGAGTAAATAAGCCATAAACATTCCATGAGTCTGTTCATCCTGTGAATGTTAAGATTTAATGTTCTCTTTCTATTTTGGTATTATGGACAAATTTATGCAAGTTTTACTATTCTCCTGGCAGAGGTCACATTTATACCTCATCAGGGTAAGGGCTTATGTTAAAGGTGATGGGATGGGAAGGAAAACTGAAGAAAAAGAGGTGATGGTGAGTGAGGTGGCTGAAAGTCCACCACACCCTGGGTTGTGAGAAGCAGGTGATAGAGCTCTTATACCTGTCAAGGTCCATGTGCCTGCTTGCCAGCCACTGGGGGGATATTTCCAGCTCACTGCTTGCTCAATTGTGTGTTTTCAGAGATGCCTCCAACTTGTTCAAATGAGATGAAAAACGAGACCGAATTTTAAATAATTGAAACAAGAATTGCATTATAGCACATTTATTTTTAATTGTGCAAGATTCTGATACATGTAAAGTAGGAAAGAAGGAAGAATATGGTATTTAATTGAATTTGGCATTGATTTCACTGACACGGCAGCATGCCTAATTCACAGCAGGGTTTCTGTATTCTGTAAAGGGAACCCACTTCCATTTGCATCTGATTTGCCTGGTACCCTGGACAGTTAGATGGGAGCAAGGTTCTGTTTTGACACTGGTTGACTGAGTAATTAATCATACTGGAGTTCCTGAAAAACATGTTAGGATGAGATGCTAAAGATGGCGGATAAACAGTGACAGAGAGAAACAAAAGTACTGATGAGGTTAGTGCTAGCTTTGTGTCTTCTCTGCCCATTCCTGAGGCTGGTGGTCATTGTGCTACTTTCAGAGTGAAATCTCTATGGAAGGTGATTGCTCTTCCAAGACTGAAACTGATCTACTGCACACTATTTTGTGTTAGGAATTTGAAGAACTCTTTCCTCTAAAAGAAAACCTTTGGGGATCAAGTCATTTGACTTTGTTACAAATGTTAAAGTAATTATTCCCTACTTTTCTTGCTGAAGATGATGGATTCAAGACAAAACTTCTCTCCAGCTTCTATGAGTCCAGTCTTAATAAAGTAAAAAAGAAAAGTGCTTTTTTTGGAGTCTCCCTCTATGGAACTAGAAAATCTGGGAGTGTTTCTGCACAGCAATGAAGTCTTCCAGGTCACTCTGATACACGCCCAACTTACAAACTTTGTAGCTGAATACTCCATGAATAAGAGATAGGACATCTGACTTGCTCTAAAACTGATAAACAGTTTCAAAGTATAAAATCTATGCAAATAAATATCTGTTCATCTGCATGAAACAGGATGTTATTGTATGCATGTTTTTCTTTTCCCCTGGAAGGGATAAGAATTGGAGGGGAAGAGTGAACAAAACTTGCATCTAGCTAATGTATGTGCCCCAAATTGTCCTAAGTATTTTCACTTCCTTATCTCTAGTTCTCACAATCATGTAGAACATATAGTCATATAAAACAACTCACCTTAACCTTATTTTAAAGAAGCCTGAGATGGTGACTTCTCCAAATGATTGAGTCGAAATGCATGTACGTAAAGTCAGACAGGTAATACAAAAAGAGTGAACTAGGAAGAGTCTGAAGGATAGAAAGGACTTGAAGAACTAGAAAAGGTCTACTGATCTTTGGAACTTTTGGGAAAATCTGAGAGTTTGGAGAATGAACCATGTAAAGGTGGCAGAGCTTTACAACTCTTCAGGTAAAAGTGGAAATAAGTCTTTTGTGCCTGACCTTGTACAATCTGATATTTCTCCCCCCAAATTAAGACTTGCATAAAAACCTGGCTTTTAACACTGACATTTAAAATAGGTGCATTGAGAGCATTTTGAATGGCAAACTATGCATCTGGGCAGTGTTTGGGAATGTCAAAGTCACAGACTTGCCCACAGCCCATTTCTCCCTTGGTATTTATTTTAGCATGTATTCAGGGTCACTGCTGGTATCTCATCCCCTGGCTAAGACATATCAATGACTATTTCTGTCAAAGTTCCCTACGCTTAGCGTCTCAGGGGTCATGGGCAGGTCATGGGTAGAACATCTAATGGGATCAGTTATTTGATGGCAGATTGTTCACAGGATGTTTGTACTGAGATGCAGGTCACCACACTGACTGGCAAGACCCACAGCCACCCTCCTGTCAATCTGTAGGAGCTGCCATCCATGCTTCTGAAACTTCTAACCTTCCTCTTTGGCAGAGCTAAAGTCAGCCACACGCTACCTCTGTAAACACAGCAATTCTCCATTCTTCTTTTTCTCCTTTGTATATTCCCTAGACATGCAGACCGCCTGAGAGTGACCAGTAGAATGAACCTGCTCTGGTTTGAGCTACCCAGATTATCAAGCCATCAGTGGGGATTGGACAGGTCCTGATGACATACATGTTGACTGCTGACTCGTCCATTTGGCTGGACTCCGTGTCAGGAGTGCGAGTTTGTCCAAGACTGAGACATGCAAGCTGTCATCTTATATAAATATCTACCGTGAGTGGCACCTTCTCCCCCCAAACACTCTTTGAAATGCACCTGGTTGGTTCCCAGTTCAGGGAATTTCACTGCCTGCAATGTGTGATTAGCAAAGGGAGATTTCCTTCTCCTGGTTTCTCTCACTTCTCCCCAGTCCTCCCTCTACCTCTGCCTCCCTGACCCACCTCTTCTTCTTGACTTCCTACCTCCCTTCTTTGGGAAAGGCCTGAGTCACATTTTCAAAATGTCAAAGACAGCAAACTGGTCAGAGGTGTTATGACACTATCTCCGAAATCCTTCTATTCATCTTGGGAAGCTTTTCAAATTAATTTAACCTCCTCTTAACACACAATGCTCTGAAATCTCCAGGAGGGAGCTCAGAATGTTAACGTGCTTGATAGACTGAGAGTGTCTTTTCCTGCGCTTTTGACACTTACCTTTTTGCAATAGAAATGGAAGCAGCATGTTGAACGATGAGGTTAATAATGATATTTATTCCAACCCCCTGCAGTAGCCAACAGACAATTTGCTAACACACAATATGTTTGCACCTAAATGTTGGGATTAACATAAGCTCTGAGATATCAAACTCAAATCTCTAACTGGAAAAGAATCACTACATAAATGGAATTACCCCTTATTAGAAATGAACATGTGGAGATTACAAGATAGTCGAACATTCTCGACCGTCACGTAGCTTATCATATTTTCCATGCATAATTTATCTGAAAGAGGTTTAATTCTCAATTAGGATTATTTTGTATATATTTACACTGGAGAAATTTTAATCAGTAGGATTAGAGAAATTTTAATTTTCAGTAAATCTTGGTAAAATTTTAATATCCACAAATAATATAATTTAGCACATAAAACCATTAATAACCTTACGTTGCTGCCAAGTTTTGCAATGTTTCAATCTATTATCAGTTGGAAATAATTTTAAATTGGTGCTTTAATTTAGTTAATGAATAAATTATTTCTCTAGCTATGAGCATGGCAAAGTTGTATCATGAAAGCAAAATAAAGTTTTGACTAGGGTACCAAACTTAGTGTTGGTCATTTCTAATTTTCAAACCAAGTTGTGCCCAAAACAATACAGTCAAGACAATATAATGCCATGGAACAAAGATTCCCATATGCTGCATAAAAGTTTCAGTATTTATATAATGTGATTCACATATAATTAATATGTGTATGTAAATTTTGTAATAGGCATTTTAAAATACATTCTTTTTTTAAGCTCTACAGTTTTTACTTTATATGATTATGTATTTATGGTAGATGATATATTTTTTAACATATATTAGACAAAGATTTACATTTGTGTTTAGAGTGAATGGTTAATAGAAACTTAAGGAGTTTCTCATTGACTTTCAGAAATAATAAATGCTGAAGTCTCTAACTTTTATGAGGGTACACTCTTGGTGTTCTAAGTCTTACAGGTGTGGACAAATGCATGGTATGTGCTTATCATAGTGTCATATAGAGCATTTTCAGTCCTCTAGAATTTTTTGTACTCCACCTCCT
Organism: Uropsilus gracilis; assembly: GCA_004024945.1. NCBI lineage: Eukaryota > Metazoa > Chordata > Mammalia > Eulipotyphla > Talpidae > Uropsilus > Uropsilus gracilis. The sequence goes on along the minus strand of PVHY01003131.1, from coordinate 36,495 downwards.
ATCCCCAGCTGCCCTCCATCTTGCCCCCTAAAAACCACTGAGCTTTTTATTGACACCATAATTGGGTCCTTTGTAGAATGTCATGTAGTTGTAATCACATTCTATAGTCTTTTTGGGTTAAGTCTGTGTAATTTTTATTTCTCTCGTGTTTTGTTCTTCAATTTTTAATGGATCTAGAATATAATTTCTTCTTAAAGACCTGAGGATACAAGGCATTAACATAATCTTTTTACAGTATGCTACAACTGATCTATTGACAGTGAATTCTCATATCTAGACACATATGATAGAAAACCATATGACCACCTCTCAGGAACAGAAAAAAATTCTCTTATTTTCCTGCTTTGAGAGCAAAGTAGCTGTTTTAAACTCAGATAACTTCTGAGATTTTCTAATTCTAAGATTGCAAGTATATATTATAATTTCTCATCACTAATTCTTTAATAAAGTCTATGATGATTTCTTAAAACATTTTTAAGGATTTAGCTGATTTTTTTACAACACTGGTTTAGATTTTGGATATAAATGTGGATACTTAAAATATTTAGCCCTCAATTATTTGCAGGACACAGAAAAACTAATAGATGTTGAATGAAGGTGGAACAAACATTCTCGCACAGTAAATCAATTATAAATCAACCCACTAAAGGGATCCTTGTGTATCTATTTATTTCCATTTAATTCTGAGATTAATGCATAAATAGCATCAATGCTTTTTATTAATTAACTTTGTATCACAGAAAAGGCTTCTCTCAACTCAGTAACAAATTTGTGCCAAAAAGGTGCAATTCTCAAATATATCCTGAAATTATCATCAGTTTAATAAATATGCTTATCAGCTACCTTTATTTTGTTATTTTGTTGCTTGGTTTTCTTTGAATTTAATCCACTTTTAAAAGGTAGGATAAAACATGGAAATTTTGCTTCAATTTGCAAAAGCCTAACAAGAATGAAAATATTCTTTCAATTTAAAACAAGGCACTGATTTATTCAGAAAGCACCTAGTAAACAATGTCATCATATATAAATTTACTGACATTGTCACTAAACTGAGAGTTCTAATATGATTTTAAAGGTTGAGATCACTGTGATCACTTTCACTTGATTTCTGGCTAGCAAACTGAGAAATTCCTTTTTGGCTTCATTCTCTTCACATACTCTGTAAGTAAAGGCCATATTAATCTGAGAGGGAATTTAAGTATGTTACAGATACATCTTTCCTTTCAAATGCTCTTTGCCAACTGTAGTCAGAGTTAATAAATATTTGACATATAACATTTATTTACTGAAAAGTAATTGAACAACTGAAACCACTGAAAGAGAAAGAATGCTTTTCCACCTCTTTCACATAAGAGAAAAACATAAATTGGAAATGACAATGCAAGTCTAGTACTTTGGTTGACCCAGAGTAGGTGCTCACTGTATAATAATTGAAGAAATAAATGAATCAGTTAAATACAATTGAAATTTTTTTATAAATTAGAAAATGTCTTACAATGATTTCATATTATCTTTTGATAGCATATCAATTTTACTTCCTATTCATAGTCATATATACTTGTAGACTATCTACTATTTGCAAGGCTTTTCCTAAGTGATACAATGGACATAGGAATAAATATGACAGTTCTTGACTCCATGGAGCTTCCAAAATAGCATTTCTTTTCTTTCATAGGATGCCAGAAACTTGAGAAGATTTGAATTCTACTGACAAAAATTAGCACCTGTAGTTGTAGGATAGTCTCTGGACTCTACCCTACAATTTTGCAGTGTGTTTCTTTTGTTAGTTCACTGCTATCACATGCAACATTTGATATTTATTTTGCAATGAGAATCTTCAATGTATTGCCTGCACTGAAAATCTTATTTGCAAATGTGGTGCCTGATTTCCAGTTGCCAGATGGATTCTGACTATGTGCCAACTATGTTTAGGGTCCATGAAATTCATTAGGACCATTACCTCTGGCATAATTTTAAGGGAAAAAAAGCCCTTGCCCAGGAATAAACTGAATCTCTTGCTTCATCTGACTTTCTGTGCCACCAGCATCAAGTTTTAAGTGTCTAACCAGATCAATTGTAAGTTCCATCCTTGCTTCATAATTTGAGATAGAGAAATGGTTACTCATTGTTTAATTTATTTTACTTTCATAGAAACACATATGTTTCTCTTTTCTCACCAATCCATTTTTAATTGTGTCCTGTTGTTTGTGTCACTTTGGTGTGAATGGCTCATTCCGCTAGGGCTGGACTTGTGTTGGCAAAAAACATTCACACTTAGCTCATATTAGTGTGGTTATGGGCCTTAAATCTATATCTATACATAGAGTGACACTTAAAATGTGAACCCCTCTTTCTCTACACATAGACAATGACATAGAGAGCCATACATATTCCATTTCTCCTTTGGGTTCATCAAATTTAAAAGCTTAACTAGGAGCTAAACTCAGCATCACGGGAGGAATTTCTAGCCCTTGAAACACAAAAGGAAGTGTTCATTCACATGAAAAGTGAAGTAAGTCCCAGAAAATTAAATTTCAAGCAGTGGTTCACCCATTACCTTTGTTAGTGTTGAATCTTTGTTTCATGTTTCTTTTGTATTTTTCCTGTTATTTTCTCATTTGTGATGAAAATAAACATAAAAACAGGGAATACAGATATAATATAATATTTTTCTAATGTTTTCAATTAAGCAACAGCTGCTGTTACCAAGCTGTCATCTCTGTTGCTATGGGGGTTTTGTATGTCTGCCAGAGCAGGACTGGTTATATTTTTATATACTCATCCTATGGCTGTGACTGTTGTACAGAATCTCTATTAATACTGTTATCCTAGTAGAGCTTTGAATGGAGCGCCACCTTTTCTATTGAATTTGTGTCTGGTTGAGAATTTAGTATCTTTTTATCTAAACTAGTTAAGGTTCTCATGAGTCAGATGAGACAATATGAAGAGGATCTAAGACCTAGGAATTGTGTTGGTGTTATGCCTTACATGGAAGGAGTGCTAATGTGGTTATTATAAAATAACAGAACAACAAATGCAGGGTAATCATCATCTAATTTATATAACATGAGTAAGAAAGCTATAGTGTGGCCCATGTTAACAAATCTGAGATCTGAACATTCAATAGGCCACAAAGTGGCCCGTCATATATTAAACTTCAACAAAATCTTCAAAGAAAAATCACTAGAAGTGGTATATAAGACAACAAATGAGACCTAAATAAAACATCAAAGGAAGACCCTCAAAATGAAAGATAAGACAATTAAAAACAATAAAAAATAGCAAAATGATAAGAAAACCTCTATATCAATAATCCCCTTAAATATATATAGTCTGAATTCACCAGTAAAAAGATGGCCTACTGAATTTCCAAACAAAGTCAGTTCAACTTTCTGCTATTTATAGGAAACTCATAATATCAACAAAGTTAAGTACAGACTCATAATTAAAGGCTGGAAGTCTACAAACAAATAGTAACAGAAAAGCCAGGAGATAGTTGTATTTATATTAGGTAAATAGACTTCTCATTTAAAGAGATGAACACTATATTATGAATAGGGGTCCAGTAGGACAAAAGGAGATAACATCTCAACTATATATACACCAAATGATAGACCATAAAGTTAAATGAGACAGTCACTAATAGATTTAAAGAAAGACATTGGAAACAATAAAGTAACACTAAGGAATTTTTAATACTCCAATTACAACAGTGGATAGATAAATTTGATAGATTATAAATAAGAAAATGATAACCTTAAGTAAGAAGATAGACCAAATCAACTAAGCATATCTACAAAATTCTCCACAAAAGTCACTTCATACCCCTGTTTTTCAAGTGTAAAGGGAGCAACTAGGACTTCAAGGCATCACTAAAAGAAGTTAGATAGGGACAGGAGATCGACATCCCTTGCTATTAGATGGAGTGAAACAATATGATCAAAATGGCTAGTTTATCTAAAGCAATATATAAATCTAATGCAAACCCCATAAATATACCAACAATATTTCTCAAAGAAAGTGAACAAAGAATATTCAGATTTATGTGGAACCATAAAAGACCTTGCATCTAAGAGTAAGCTTAAAAAGGAAGAGAAAAAGAGATATTACCTGACTTTAAACTACATGGCTACACAGCAATAGTATTAAGAAGAACATGATATCACCATAAAAACAAACATATGAATCAATGGAATGAAATCAAAATTTCAGAAATGAATCTGTATACATAGCCATACTTATTTTGTAATCAAACAACCTGATCATATAATAGGGAAAGAGTAGATAGCTAAGCAAAGGAATAGCTGGAGGACAGAAGTTTATAGTGATTACTAGCACTATATAATTTCATCAGAATTTAGAGGTCGTTTAGAAGATGGGGTATGCAAATGATCATATAATTCAGGCAATGAAAGGAGACTTGTTACAATCTTGGGAAATGGGAGGAACAAGACTTGCCGAATGTAAAAGATGTGGCTATGTCTGTGTGTCAAAGACATCCAGTGCTGAGAGGTTTCTAGAAGTCAACATCTTCCTAAGTTGTGTTCAGATCCTGATTTAGTTATCTTCAGTAGCTCACATTATCACATGAATGAACACAGGTATATAATTAGAGGCTTAACCTATTGCAAAATCAATAAAAAAAAGAGGGTGACTAAGTTCCAGGAAGAACAAAATGTAGGTTCAGATCCTCCTAAAGCTGGATAAGATACCCATTTCTGCTAAAACGTTTTCTTCAGAAACCTACTGAATTTACAAATATCTGAAACTAGGAAGACAGTGAGTAAATAATGCAAAAAAAGGCTTTGAATGGCTGAATGGCAGTGGATAGAAACTAAACGAGAGGTGAAGAACACACTATATTATATAGAGCTATGATTCATAACACCTGACACCAATATGATGCAATCAATGTTACTTCAATAAAATAAAAATAAATATAAAAAATAAGTATTTTCTAAGTTCCTGAAAAAAAAAAAAGCACAATGACTAAATTAGACATAGGAGCCAGCTCCTTAAGTCTGCTGCTGTTCCAGATTTAGTAGGATACACAGATTGGTGGACTAGGTGATTATCACCTCTCCTTTCCATTCTGTTACCTGTTTCAGGGACTTCCACTCCAGCCAAGATGCAATAAAAACCATGAACATGTAGGAAAGATTAGGAGACTTGGAAAACTGCCCAAATATCTCACTGAAACAGCTGATTCATTTTCTATTCAAATAATTTCAGTATACAGTTTTAAAAAGTAGTCGCTAAAAAACTTAAGCATGACAGTATTATAAAATCTAAAGAAATCAATAATTCTTACTGTTTTCCAATACATGTTAATATTCCTATTTCCTTGATTGTACAAGATGCTTTTACTTTTTTCCAGTTTCATGGGCATTAATTTACATATAACATATACGTTTAAACATATGTTTAAAGTATGCAACATAACATTTTGATTGATGTGTCAAAATTATGATGTATCATAATTTTTATGGTTTAAAAATAATGAGCAGTCAACCTACCACACAGTGGGAGTTGAGTTCATGCCTATTGCAGGAATAAATAAGTGCTAAGGGTGAAGGTGGAAGCTCTGAGGACAATCGCCGCTGATTCACGGTCGTCATGGAGTTGAGCACTTCTTCCTAGCCATGTACCAACACCGTGTGGAGGAAGATCCCAAACAAAAGGTCAGGGAGTCTGGGTGTTGTCGAATTACTGAGTTCATGGAGCCTATTCCTCAGCCTGGAGAAATGTCCATGTCTTTGTCTGTGAAGGCAGGACTGAATTCAGTGATCTCTGAAGACCATTCTGGTTCTATCAGCCCATGGCCAAAGAAGCTCATCTCCTACAATTTCCCCCATTGTGAAACTGCATGTTGTGGCTTTTGTTTTGCTTTCATCTACTTGGAAAGATATTTCTGCTTTCTTACATTATTAGACAATATGTCATTCATGAGTGACTCTTAGGTAAATGTCAAGCTTTTTCCTTGAGATTCTGTTTTGACTAAAAGTAGTCAACAAAGAATTTCTCCACTGACAAGATTTCTGTTAAGCAAGAAGCCATATTTTCACCCAAATAATCCAAAATGCAGTTTCCAGCCTGGAATGCTTGTGGGGACACATAGTGAACCACTGCTGCTCCCCCACCACTATGTCACAGAGATCTGCTCTTCCTGACTCCTAACTCTTGAACTACATTTGCATTGATTTATGGGAGAGAGAGGAGCTGTTTTTCTTCTCTGAAATGAAAAGTCAGAGAGATAGACATTTGGCCAACCAAACTTTCTCCACCCTTGCCCCTTCAGAGCTTAAAGATGGCCTTGTGCCCTCATTAAGATAATTTCCAGTAGTGTACCCCTCGATTCTTTTGTCTTTTCTTTTTTCAGTATGTCAGGGGGTCCTTGCTTGATTTTAAATGATTTCTGATGAGAAAGACAACTGCCTTTATCTTCAGACTGCAATTTCCTTAGTCTCATTCTTACAAAATGCAGGAGGTCCAGTTAAGTTCAGATAATGAAGCAGAAGTATGCAATATTTGGGACATATCTGTACCAAACATTTATTCATAAGCTATATGGAATTTAACTGGAATTTAAATATGAATTTAACTGGAACACTTGTGTGTTTTCCTTTGGTATTTTGGGCAGTGGAGCCCAGTGCCAAAGCTGACTCGATCACAGCCCCCCTACTCTGTGTTGTGACACCTGTATTTTTCTTTATCCTTCAAGAAACTACAAGCTTTGTGGAGCCAAGAATTCTGTGTCTTGTTTCAATATCACCAGCAGTGAGCAAACAGACTGGCACACATCTGACACTGGGTATCATCTGTCAAGTGCCTTAAGTGGCAGCCTCATCAGTTTCTCTATTGACCTGTGGGAACCCCAGGCTTCAACATGAGCACTTATTTGACTGGCTCTGAGGTGTCCGTAGGTCCAATGGAACAATAAGTGTGTTGGTGGTGCAAGTGGTGTGAACACACACAGAGTATCCAGGGATCCCCTTTACTGTGAGTTTGGGGCATATACAGGCAACACACAGGCAACATACACAGGCAAAGACAATTGTGCTTTGGAAAGAGCAAAGCATTCAAAATAACACAATTGCGGTTTCTTACCATTGACCAGAGCATACTTTGAATTTCATTGAAAAAGATTTTTGAGCCAATATCAAGATGCCCTTTTGCAGAACAAGAGAACCATTGCCTTTTGTCTTGGAATTCAGTCTGGCAAAAGCTAGTTTCCCATAAGTCACCAAAGCAAGACCAGGGCAAGGTAGAAAACCTTCTGCACAGTGTGTTCTACCTGCAGGTTTTTGAAGAATGTCTTGATCTGGGAAGTAGATCCACCTTATCTTATCTTAGGAGGTACTGAAATGTTATTTCAAATTTCTAGTGTGGGCCACATTTCTCTAGCATGGTGGTTAATTCTCAGGACTTTTTCTTTTAAAATTGGACATAACCTCTTGGCATTTTGATGAGTTGTGCCATTTTCTGGCTGATGAATGTGTCCCAGGCATGCAATAAAGCCCAGAAACAGGCGAGAGATAGTGTACCTCATCCTCCAAGAAGATTATCTTCAATTTTTGTCGATGTTGGTGAAACCCTAGTGCAAATAGGTCAGATTACATTTCTTAGCAGGAGAAAGACATTTAAAGAGGTTTTCTGAGTTACCTCACCTTTAATAAAATGAAGTCATCTTATATATTAATATATTAATATTACAGCTGGGTTTAAACTCATGGAGACCAAGCTTTGCTTAATAGTTAAATCAAATTGAATCTCAGATTTTATGAGTGATAAAATGACAATAAAACGGGTCTGGTCAGTAAAGATAATAACTTGATTCAGTACTTTGAATGTAAGTGTTTAAGGTTTCCATGATAAAACTGTAATTTTATACCCTAAAGTGTGTTAATAACATTAAGTGAGGTAATAGGCAAAGTGCACTGACAATGCAATACCCCCAGGACCACAGTAATAGAAATAATTTATAATGTATCAGCAATAAAATCTTTAATGTTATCTCAATTCAGGCCAGGCACCATATCTGGGGTTTCAGATTACACGGACCCTTATCCCTCCCCCTGTCATGGACACAAGTGTTAACCTAAAATAATTAAGAAAATGGTTTTCAGAGTGCTGAAGCCTTTCTCAATTATGGACATAATGACCATTCTATTAACTATTTCCATCCTGATCCATTTATGTTTGATTGATAGAACTTGATTCCAAAGTCAGTAAGTAAGCATTTCTAAAAATAATACTTAGAGTCATCTTGATTTACTCCTGGCTTTTTTTTTTTTCTAAATAGAACCAGTCTCTAATTTTTGAAGTATACTGAAAGCATATTTTTCAGATATAGAAGAGTCAGTTATTTGTTTGGCCATGAAATTATTTTATCTGACAAAAGTCTAGTCAGCTATTTTGAAGTTCAAAAACTGATGCCACAAGTTATATCACTTTCAAATGAATGTCTTCCCCATGATCAAATTTTAGATAATTTTATGGGGTTATTTTACATACTGCAACCTAAATCAGGAGCATTTCATTTGATAAGAATTTTCTCTATGTAACAGGATTTATATAAAGGGTTAATCCACCAAACATAACTATTTCATAGCACAATCATTTTTCTGCACAGTTAAAAGTGCCAAGCACAGAAAAACTGGGGATTTAGGTCCCTTCATTTCATCCTGGTTTGAATTTATTGAAAATATTTTTCTCATTGACTCTAAAATATTTGGGAAAAGCTCCAGAAATTACATGTTTGGGTATTTGAACTAGCTATAAAAATGATAATAATCATCATGATAGCCGCTGTAAACTGAGTTTACTTTGATTTGACTTTAAATGACATTTAAAACTAATTCAATTTGATAACAACTCTATCATGGTCATCATTTCACATGAAAAGAAACTGAGAGAAGAAGAAACTTAAAATCCTCCCAGCTACTAGCAGAGTAAGGTCATCCCGCTCAGAATTGATGACTTTGAACCACAGGCCATGCTGCCAGGATGACTCAAAGGCATCTGTGTGTGTCTCATATTTAGAGGAAAGTTCATAGAGTTTCTGACCATCAGTTTTCCTGTTGAATATCTATAAGAGTTGGGGGTGCTCAGAAAATGTAAGGGAGCCTGGGGGGGACAATCTCCTGGAACAAGTTGAATCAGACAGCCTGACACTTCGTTCCTAGAAGATGATTTTGCTTCTGAAGGATTTTCACTTTCAGGAACATTTCCAGAGCTAGGCCAGTCATGTCTTCTGGTAGGACATCAGGCACTTCAGTCAATCACTTAGATGGTTTGGTAGCAAATACATTTCCTGACAATCTTACTAGACCTTGGCATGCCCGACTCTCTGAACACCGAGATCTATCTGGAAGGCTTTCCTGGGACCTGTTCATACAAGACCACAGTTGTGAATTCTCATCTCCTCTCTCTCCTCCTGAGAAATGGGTTGGGGGTCCAAGAAGTTTCTGCCTATTACCAAGAGACTCTCAGTTGTTCCCAAACAACTGCATGAATGTCGGCTGATTGTCTGAAGAGGTGATAATGATGGCGACCCAAGCTTCTGACTTGACTGTATTCCTGGCCCTTTATCCTGCTGCTTGGAAGGATAGACTACAGCTGGACTGTCTCTGGCAGGTGAAAGGTAGGGGAGAGAGAGCTAATGAAGTTCATCTCCTGTTCTGACAGCGCCGAGAGAAGGCAAACAAACTTGGTCTTGATCCTGTGAGTGGATGCAAGCCTGGACCCACCACTTCCTTGCGGAGGGGCCTTGGCCAGCTCTGAATCTGAGTAGATTCACCCTTGAGTTCTGCTTCCCTGAATCAGTGAGTGCAGACACTGCAGACAGAAGAACATGTAAGTGAACCTGCCCTTTTGAGGGTCAACGTACTTACTTCCCAAGACTGCTGCTTCGAGGTAGACATGTTGGGTGATTGGCTCTCCATCTGCTTCTCGTTAACCCAGGCACTGGCATCAGCTCCCAGGTGCTGTGGTAAGGGAAGCCCCTTCACTAAGGGGCTGAGTGATTCTGAGCTAACTCCTATTCAGCCCCTTACAGCTAGTGACCTGTCCATAGGCTCCTTCAAATCTATCAATGTGGAAAACCAGAGTGAAAGACAATTCACAGGTGTGTCCTCTTCTCAGAATGTTGTGGCTTGAGCTGCAGCACACAGCGTTGGTTGGGGAAAGTCCCATGTTATCTAGTCACAGGCCTCCTTGAGGGGATTCAGGCTTCTAGGCTGCACAAACAAGTGTAGAGAGGATGCTGTGAGGTTATCAAATCTCTCACTGTCTGTCAGGTGGAGCTGATGGTTGTCAGTCTTGCTTGAGTTTTTCTTGCCCACAGGTTTATCTACTAAGGAATTAGCTTGGTAGCTACATTAACTTACCCATTAGCTCTGTGAGCTGCTGAGCTCAGTGATAAAGCAGAAGAATTTTATCAGCAAACCCAACATTCCCAGTCCGGGTCTCAGAATGCATTTTGGAGAGTGTCTTGCCAAACCTGAGCGGAAACTCAAGCTTCAGCTTAACCCTATTCTACCTCGAGGCCACTCATCAACTGGACTTTGGCTCAGGGTCTCTAAATTTATAGGTTATGTGAATTCTCCAAAGAAATCCCAGTGAGAATGGAGGCAAAAGCCACCACTAAGTAGAGTTGGGCAGACAGGTTATTACTGTAAACCACAAAGGTATGTTCACCTGAGGTCCCTTGTGAAGAGTTCCCCGTGGCTGGGCAGTGAACATGAACAACCTGCCCATCTCTACATGGCAGTCTACTACACTCTAACCCAGAATCTGGTCCCCAGCAGAGGTGGTTGTTTCCAAGGAATTTCTGAATGTCCCTCTGCTTTCTGCTAGCATCTCGTCTACTGACCCCTGATACCAAGAGTTTTATAACCTCTACCTGAATTGTTCAAACCCTCTGAGCCTTTGTCATTTGCCAGATGTGTCTTATGCTCACATCTGTCCCTTCCACATGGTTTTCCTCTTCTTCCAGGTCTTCCTCACTGCCAGGCCAGCCTCCTTTGTTCTCCAGACTGAGCGTCTGTGAGATCCACTCTTTGGAATCTGTCCAGTGGAGTCAACAATGTGGTGAGCAGCGAACATGAAGACAAGAAGCAGGTCTTCCAAATGGCATCTACAGAAGAGGTCATTTAAGAGTTCTCAGCTCTGAGAAAGCACTGCACAAAATTGCAACCAGCTGAGGGGCAACGCTAAGAAACACGCTGCGGATCCTTGCCTTTTATCCACCTCTGACTCCACAGAAGGTTTCTCCCCCTGGCCATTCGCCCTTCTTGTTTTTCCTTTCTTTCTTTGTTCTGCTTTTTATACACCCAATTCTGGCATATTAAATGCTCTTTCCTACATATTTTGAAAGCGAATCTCTCAGCGTTGCTGTAAATGCCATCCGCTCTGCATTTAACCTGCTTGCCGTGGTATCTGCACTGCCCAGCCACAGGCCTCTTGATCTGCCCCTTCAGGTGACTCCAATCTAGCAAGAAAAAAAGAGAGCAATCTTATCTTCTCAGAGCCCTGGAATATAAAAATAGCCTGGCCCTTTGCTTCCCTGGGCTTTTAGGCCCAGGTATATCAGAAAAGGGGAGAAAGTGGATTGTCACTTTCTAGGCGGCCATGGCAGCTTCAAAGGGATGAGACAGTCCTAGATTAAAGAGAGGGAGGGTGAGCTGAGCCCCCTCCAAGGAGGCTTAAAGCCCCTCACTCAGGCCTTATCCAGCTGCAAAGGGGAGGCAGGAGATAAACTTTAAAAATAAATAGCCCGGACATCTGATTATCGGCCCTGCCTCCCCCACCATGTGTGGTCAGCAACGTGTTAAGTGAATTGAAACTGGATCATAGAGACCCAGTCACAACCTGGTTATCAGTGGCAGTAAATGGAAGATAATAGCCCCACTAGAGAGTTATGAAATGGCTTGTCTTTGAGCTGCCAAAGTGTTTGGTCTCTCTTTTATTATATTCACAGCAGTAATCCGATATGTCCTGACTTCTGTCATCTCTATGTAATACTTATCAACTCTCTGTCGGTGATTCACCCTCTTGTCAGGGACAATTATTCCTCAAAGTGCCGAGGTTATGACTGAAGCAATATTATGACTGGTAAGAAAATATGAAAGGTGTAGCGCATCGCAGTCAACCATCTGGCTTGATGTCCAAGTACAGGAAAACACTTGCGTTAAAGGGAGAACAAAGGTGAAGTTGTGTCTCCTGGGCCTGGG
>PVHY01003131.1:0-24162 GCA_004024945.1 Uropsilus gracilis | reverse complement strand
TACTTCCATAGGGGAGAAATAGCCTCTGATTATGCCTGGCCCATAGTGTGGTTGGAGAATCAAGAGATGATGCTTGACTAAATGCACACTAAATGAACCATTGTTGGGGACCACAAAATAGATACTGTCCAATCTTTAGTCTCCTTTCCTCATGTGTGAATATTTGAGCATCGTTTGACATAAGCCAGAACCCCAGGATGGGACAGAGGGTGAGAATAAACACTAGTACTTTGGACTCTAAGAAACAGCCCCTGAGAATGCCTGTGGCTGGAGCATGGGGGGGGGGGGGAGTTATTGAGGTACTTGCTGGTCTTGTCACTAGAATGCTGGGCATAAGAAGCCTTGTGTGGGGTCAAGAGAGCAGCTCTGGTTCATCATATTAGAAATACGTTTCCTCCAAGTCATGGGGTTGTATTTTACTTTAACATCCTAGGATTCTAGTGCCCATGCCATGTGATTGCATGACTAACTGCATAGTCACAGCCAGCTATGTGGTCTGGGCACATGTGCTGGTGCTTAAAATGTCTAAGAAGTGATGTGGGGGCCTATGGACCACTCAAAGTAGATGCTTGTTTGACAGTGAGTGCTGCATCCTCTGGACCCTGCGATACTGGGCAAGAATCCTCGGGTGCTGGGGTAGGTAGGCTGCAAGCAAGAATCCTAAGTGATTCATCCAGAAAAGGATGCTCAGCAGTTTGAATGGTGGTCAGGGGCACTGGAGGATGGAGGATCAGACATATCCACAGATGTGTTTCACTCTGTTAACAACCTGTCTGCATGTGCTGATGAAGACCTGAGGACCTCCAGTCCTGCTTACAGAAAGCATAAAATTCTATGATGCCTATTTCAGAGTAACTTCCAGTTTAGAGTCAATCTTGTTTTATTTTGTTCCTTAAAAAGTTATTGTAAATTATCCTTAAAAATGACTTCTGACATCATAAGTCATAAGTTAAGAAGGGAACCTGGTTATTATGACACATTTAGAAAATACAGATTATCAAAAAAAAAAAATTAGAATGGTTGAAAATAGCTCACCACCCTTAGATAGCCACCAGGAACTTCTTGGTACATTTGATTTGGTTCTCCCATTTTTTGGGGGGGAGGAGTCATGGTTCTCACATGAGATGTCTTTTTTGGGATAATGAATTATTTAACTCTCCTTGGATGTTATGATGCCCTTTATATATGGAAGTTAGTTAATGTATCATTCTAATAGGCGTATTTCTGAAAATGAAAGATGGAGGGACTGTTAATAATTTCTTATGGACACCGAGTTTAACTGGGATTTTCTGGGTGAATTGGGATGGAAATTCACTCATCTTTTCATACTGAAAAAAAAAAGAGAAATATAAGTTGAAAAAATAAACCTTAAATGCATCATTTACTGTAAGATTTAAGTAACATTGACATGGTATTTGTGATCTAACATTTGTAAATAATAACTTAAAAAAAGGTCTTACTTCTTAATTGACTGTTTGGTGCATTTTATATCTCACTAAATTCAAATCCTTCCATTTGGAAAAGTTCCAACATTCAATGAATAATTAGAGACTTCTATGTCCTCTATAAAGTTTAGCTGATCCAATGTGCAAGATGTCTGTTTCTGCCTCTGGTGCATGATAGAAATGGCTGTTCTTCTGCTTGAGAGTTTTGTTTTTATATGTAAACACACATCAATACATGCATACTCACATAGAATACTTCATTAACTGATATGATTTTCATTTCCTCACACAAAAATAAAATACACTTGATAAACCACACAATTAAATTACATCTAGTTATAGTCATTTTCATCTTGATAGGGCTTAGAATTTTAGAAATGGCTGAGTAGAGCTTCTAGACTTTTGGATCTCATTTTATATCTTATCTGATTTTAAATGTCAATAAAACATTATTTTGGAAGTAATTTTAAAAACATCTGCATCCTAGTTATAAAAAATGCATTCATTTTCCAGACAGTATTTAAGCAAAGTATTAAAAATTGTGGGTCTCAAATAGTATTGAGCTATTCAGTACAAAATATTGGCCTTTAAAATATAAAATTAAAAGTGGCTGAACAAACACAGATGAAGAAATCCATGGGAATAGTGATGATTTCAGTGTTTTCATTCTCAAGCAGCAGCTACCCATATCCCGTGAGTCAGGCCTCATCTAAAACCAATTTTAGGAATAAGCAGTATATTTTCTTGTTTCTGTGCCCCTCTAATAATTGTTTATTAATTTTGTAATGAGTAATTCATTTCAGCGACCACTCAGAAATTTTGTTGTGATATTTTTTCTTCAACTTCAATTTTCCAGACCAAATTGCAAAAGTATTTTAAGGGAATTAAAAAAATTATAGACAAGTGAAGTGCCACCTAAATGTCAATTTAGGTTCATATACATATTCATGCATATGTTTTATTGAAAATTGACATAGAATTTGATAATTTGTGTATAATTTGCTAATATATTGATAATTTGTGCATACAATGCACACACGTGCAATCATGAGGAATCATGATTGTGCAATCATGTGCATATTTTTAAAATGGTGATGACACCTTATATAAAGGCACAGGCAGAAATTTATTTTTTTGGGGGGGGTGAAGATCAGTTAAGGTAATTGCTGGTGAGAAGAAAAGAATGAGCAAAGAAACTACCTCGATCCATTAATAAAACATCTCAGGTCAGATTTCTTAGAGTGGCTTTCAGATCTAATTAGACATGTGAAATAGCCCTGTACACATGAAGGAGCGTGATGACCAGTTCTCAGCAAGAACCGGCAATACTCAGAGGACATCAGAAGCACTTTTGCTGAAGGCAGACACAGTCTGTGTTCCCCTAGTCAGTACTTCACTTTGTCCTTTGGATGTTCTTAGAAGAAGAAAGCAACAGAATGGAACCAACATCATTAATAAACTGGTGCCCTAAAATTCCTTCATCCCTATCACCCTTCTCTTAAGTGCTACTTTTCAGTTTCCTCTGCGTTGAAACTCCACATCAACAGAGGCACTAGCAATGCAGGCTCCGTTCTTCCTGCCTATTGTGATAGAGTCAGGGTTTAAGGACCTCTAGCTGTAGGTTGTTGGGGACCTACAGTAAGTTTCCATGGCAACTGAGTAATCCAACAGTGAAGGTGATAGGGTATCTCTGACTCTGGAGTTTACTTTGAAAGAACTTATCACTTTTCTGTTCAGTGATATGTATTAATTTTGCAAAAAAAAAAAAATCACATACTGGTGTAGGCATGCACCTTTGTGAGAGAGTACTTTGTGCTTATAGACACTTAGTGTATCACCAGAGTTCTACCAGAGAAACAGAATGAAGATAGATAGATAGATACATAGATACATAGATAGATACACAGATAGATAGATAGGCAGGCATATAAATAGAGAGAGGTAGGAGATAGAGACGTGGAGATTTTAGTCAAAGAATTGGTGTATTTAATTGTGGGTGCTACCTTGTCAATCTCATTTCTGTAAAGTACTCAAATTTTTACTACAAATGTGAACAAGTTGGAAAATCTGAATAAGAATTGATGCTGCAGTCCATCCATTCTATTTCTTCTTTCTCAGGAACACCACAGTTTTGCTCATAAAGACTTTAAGTTGAGAACATGAGAAAACCTTGATTAAGGAAGATAATCTTTACTTAAAATGGACTAGTTCCAGATTAATCAGATCTAAAAAATTATCTTCAGAATAGCAGGTGTTTTAGTGTGTGATTACATAATTTTGTACTATAGCCTAGCCAAAATGATACCTAAAATCAGTCAACACAGGAGGCAGAGACACTATTAAAATTCTACGCGTTGGTACCTATCCAAAGACTGCAAAAATAGTATTTATAAGGTATACATGCATCCTGTGTTCACTGCAGCACTCTTTACAATGACCACATTATGGGAACAAAAAAACCCTAAGTACCAAGGTCAGATATGTTTACACACACACACACACACACACACACACACACACACACACACACATCAGATGCAGAGTACTACTCAGCAATAAAAAAGATGAACCATTTCCATCTGCAAGCACATGGATGGAATTGGAGGGGATAAAGATCAGCAAAATAAGTTAGGTGAAGAATGATATTTCACTTAAATGTGGACTATAAAGAAACAAAACAAAAATTAATCAAATTCAATCCAATAGTAAATCCTAGAAATCTCTCTGTAGAATTAAGTTTACTAGAGGATGAGATGGAAGGTAGATAACAAAGTGCGAAGGGAACCCAGTAGACTATAGTGGAGGATTCTTCTTGCCTTGTTTGGTGGGTGTGATGTGGTAACACACCTTTGAGAGGTATGTGTGATCCTCTATCTCTGAATGACATACAGCACTATAAATGAGTATTTTAAAAAGGAGAGAAATTGGGCATGTCATTTTGCTAAATATTGTCAGTATTTTCCCCATACTTTCTTCACTATTTAGATAATTTGATAGAGTAGTTTTTCTCTAAGTCTTTACAGAATTACCAAGCAGGAACACACTAGATTATTGGTTGTTTAACATTGCAAAGGGAGCCAAGGATGGAATCAGAGTTTTGGTGATGGAAAACATCTGTTGAACATAATCACGGTTCTAGTTTTTCTCCGATACACCAGAGATCTAAGGTAGAAATGAATAGAAAAATAATATTTTTGTGTATGGTAACTTTCTGAATGTTCTCACTTTTTATCCAAACACAAACCTGGCATCTAAAAACCTTATTTATTTTACAAATGAGATAACTCTGACTCAGATAAATTAAGTCGAACTGGCAAGAGCTAGTTGAATTCAGATTTCCTTTCTATATGGGTCTCAATGATTGGTGCAGACATGTTATTTGATAAAACTAGGATTCAAAATCAGTCTGCAACTTACTGGCAGAGAATTGAAAAGTGTGATACGAAGTGTTGAGAGCATTTCAGAAATGAGCACTCGCATGGAATTGATGACTAGAAAAACTGATATATTTCTAAAGGTCATTTTCTCAGTGCCTAGAAGCAGTATCTGAAGAACAAATATCATATCTAGGAATTTACCTTAAACATGGGAAATGTGTATACTGATTATTCTCCCATGAGACTCAACACCTCTGTCTTTTTCTCTGCTGTCTGGGCTACTCATGGATCTGATCTTGACTCTGCTTGCTCTTCACCCTTATTCCATATGAACTCAGCTCTTTCTGTGACTACAAACACCAACGTTATGAAGTTACTTCTCCAGACAGCAATCCTACATTATCTCTAACTGACTCTGGAACATTTGATTTTTCATTCATTGACATTAACAAAATATTTTTTGACTATTTCAGATGGAAATATCCTTGAAAGATCTGAGTGACTATGAAGATAGATATCTGCTTTGGGGAGAAGGAATTTATAGAAAGTAAAAGTACTATAAAGAGAGATGAAGAGAGTGTAAGGATTTAATGAAGGAGGATGATGGAGAGCGTGGAACAGGGGCACTTAGCTCAAAATATGCCATCAATTTTTGAGGGCTGGCAGGTTTGAGGTCCTTGTCCTGAAGGGAACACCAGTCCTTTCAGATGGCCTTCAATGTGGTTCATATTTTATTCCAGATGATCCTCTCAGCATATGGCTCAATTAGCACTGGCGTGAATGGCTGCTGTCTCCTCTTTTGGAAATATGCAAATTGACAACACATTCTTTGCCCTTGCTGGTTTCTGTCAGAGTTGGCGTCGAGGTCAGTTTTTACCTATTCCTCCTTCTTGCCTCTAACCTTGTGGACCTTTTTCAGACTTAATTGTGTCCATCTGGGGCTACTTTGCCCTTTCTCCAGAGAGGACAAAGGAATATTTATCCTCACTCATTTTCAAAGGCTTTTCCTTTCCCTTTGGACTTGTGGTTCAACAAACTACACCTTCCTTGACTCAGCTCCCAAATTACCTTAATAGCTTATGGCATCTTGGGGTGACCTCTGCCCTGTCCTGGCTTCTCTAGTGCCTTTAAGTCACACCTGCAGTCATTTAAAATGGTGTCACCTAGCTGTGGCCAACTCCTGGCACCAGCAGCTAAGCAGCATTTAAACCTTACATTCTTCCCCCTTACAGGACAGAGGGTGATTTATAATTAAAGGACATTTTTATCCTCTACTTGCAAACACTAAAAATAAGTTACTCTTAAACTCACTCTCTTCTCCCCCACTTAAGTGTCACCCTTATATCCAATCGTCTCCACAGTCACTTCAAAACCTCACTTTCTTCATCTGTAAATAACAGTTTATATTTGAGGGAACAATGGGAAACAGAACATAATGTTGAGGGTAATAAACACTATAAATAAAAATAAAAGAAAGGAAGTGGTGAGGATGGTTGGTTAGATTTAGATGGGAGGGTCACAGAGAGTCTGATGATGATGCAGCATTTTGACAAGAGACTAAAGAGAATGATCTAGAGAGCCATGATAGTACCTGGGGGAGGAAGAGTCCAGACACAGATGATGGCAAGATTGCTTGGTGTGCTTAAGGTACAGTCAACCAACAGGTGTGTCTTAACATCAGTGGGTGAGTGGGGAGGTAATTGGGGATCCTATACATGGGCTTAGAGCCCAGGCGAAGTGGGCTTGGGTACAGAATCCATAAGAAGATTTTGAGCAGTGGTTGTGGGTGATATGATAACATTTTCATAGCAGGAGGGAAACTGTGCTGTGTGGACAACAGATTACTGGGAGACAGAAATAGAAGCAGGGGGACAAGATTGAAACTCGGCAGTCTGCTGGCTGAGTGATGACAGTGGTTTGGGCTGGGTATTTATCATGGCACCCTGGCTCATCGGGTTCAGGCTGATCGGGTGCTAGAGAGAGGGGTCATCAGAGCTCTGAGACTAGTGACCTGAGCCATTGAATAAATGGAGTTGCCATTTATGGCGATAGGTAAAGCAAAGGGAGGACTAAGTTTAGGGGGAGCAGGAATCAAAATGTGGGTTTCAGATAAGTTTGATATAAGGAACAAATTCAGAGAGGGGAACCCCAGAGGCATGTTCAGTTAGGGATGGAGGAGAGATCAAAATGTGGCATTTTAGTGTATATAACTAACTGTGATGCCAACTGAGAAGACTGGGAGCTTCAAACTGGATGCCAACTTCAAAACTGGGAGCTGAATGTGGAGGGTGGTTGGTGATGGAGACATGTTTGAACAAAAGTGAACAAAAGTGCACGTAAGTGTGGGCACCAGCCCAGGAGAACTGCATCACAGAGAAAATTTGCCTAAAGCAGCAAGCAGAGGCAACTTGGAATTTTGGAAGAAAATAGAAGCCAGAAAATGATGCTTTTTCATGACATGAACATTTGCAATGTGAAAAATCCGAGTTGAGGAAATGCAGTTTAGTATCGTAGTGATAAATAGGATAGTCTGACAATGTTTCAGTCCTTCTGATTACAGCCAGATGAAAATGTGCAAAGAAAAGATCGCGGAAGGAGACTCTTTCCAAATATCAATGGTGCTTTTAAAATTTTATGGTGAGATTATGAAAGATGCAAAAACAAAGAAAGCCTTTCCTTCTTCCTTTCTGGGGAAACTTATTATCCATATCTACTTTCTGTTTTGTTAATTTTTCATTTAAATGAATGAACCCATCTAGTTTTATTTTTTTTAATAATAAAAGCAATGCAGTTAAATTTAATTTGATGAACATTTCAAAAATATATTCCAGGCTCTTCCATCAGCTATGCGTTTGGAAAATATTCATCCTAAACTTTTCCTTATAACTAATAGGTCCCTCTAATATCTTAAATGTAACTTTCAGTCTATAATTTATCATCTTTATTTTCTATAGCTAAGCAAACTTCTCTTTGCTTACCCCATTTCTTCCATATGCCTTTTATGACTTAGACTCATAACGGGCAAGAAATGTTGTAAATGCTAAAAACCTGATAGTGTTTTATATGCTTATTTCTTTAAAATAACCCATGACTGAGTAAATTCTCTTGTGACAGTTTCAGATCAGTTCTATATATTATACTATTTCTATGTATGAAAAAATGACCTTAAATTATAACTTGGTTTTACTGAGTATAGCATGCTTAGTCCAAAACACTATTTCTCAAAGTTGGCTCATGTTGTTTTGTTGTGTTCTTGTGTTCAGCATGGTTGATGAGAAATCTGGTGTTAATCTGATTTCCATTGTCTTGTAAATAATTGTACTTTTTCTTCTGGCATGTCTAAAAATGTTTTTTTTTTTAGTAATAATACGAGATTTCATTTTATTCATGTGATGTCTTAATATGACTTTTAGATTTGTTTATTACATGTATCCCATTGGACACTCTGTATATGCATTCCATTTGAGAATATTATACTACTTGTGTTTATAAGCACATGTGTATTTTTTGTTCATGTAACAGTTCTGGGCTATTTCATGCTATATATTTTGAAATATTTCCCCCCTCCATTCTTTATTTACTCAATATATAATGTTTTTAGATGAGTTTCAAAATTTGAGATTTGTCATTAAAATATTTAGACTGTTGTTTCTAATTTTTTCTCTGTTTAATGACCCACAAACTCTCTTCAGTTTCCCTTTAATGCTCACTTCCTGTTTATCACATAGAATGATTTATATAATCATGTTCACCATGTGCCTCACTTGGTGGGGCACATGTAATCATCATTAAGTGACATTTTCTATATCACAGGTGATATATTTTCTATATCACTTAATTGATATACAGGCATAGTAATCATTAAGTGATATATTTTCTTTGTAAAAATCGCTATTACTTATGATCACTTGTACTTATTTCACATTTTATTTCCTTTTACCCACAGCCTTTGACTGTATATTTGCTTCATCAGCTTTGTTATCTTGGGTGTGTTTTTCTTGTTTTTGGGTTTCCAATTTCTCTTTTCTATAAATGACCTCATTCCAATGCTGGATGAATCTTTATTCTGTGCTCAGCTTCCGCATGTGATGAGCTTCTGCACATTTCTGGGGCCATCTCTGTTGTGACTTCTGCTGACTTGCTCCTTTTGTATTGATCCCTTGTCTTGTGTTCATCGGAAACTTCCTAATTTTTCAAAGTATTATCAGTGTCCTGTTGATTATTAAATTTGCTATCTCTTGCACACATGTCTTAGTGTCTTGAAAGCACAAAGCTCTGAGTGTACCTGTGATGGTGAATGTCCCGACAGAGGTGCCATCGCCCCTGAATGAATGCTTGTCCTCGATGCCGTTGGTATTGTTCTCTTGACACCAATGCAGCTGCTGCAGTCTGGCCATTCCCTCTTCCCACCTGTGTCCTGGAACCAGTAGGGTTCTCCTTAGAGCTTCCTCCTGGGATCGCAATTACTGGTTCAGGTTCACTGTGCGCCTCACTTGGTGGGATCAGATAGCTGCAGCCCCAGAGAAGATTACCAAGTTATTCTTCAGAAAACAGAAGTTTTCTGAAGGTTTATGTTGGTTTTGGATGTTTGTTGATGACCCATATTTAGTTTCTTAATATCCTAGATTCAGAAAATCAAAATGGCTTCACGTTTCTGCTAGAGCTTCAGATTTAATAAAATATAACTATTTATGTCTCATTTTGAATCTATCAATGTGACTTTATGTAAAACTTTCTTACTTTCCTGTAATGATAATTGTTCTTCTACATAGTGAGGAAAAAAACGCAGACAGTTTGCAGAGTGTTGGACATGATAAGGACTTTATAAATGAGGAACTACAGTTTTAGCCTTAAATCTGACTTCATTCTAAACAGGAGGTTACATTTACTTCAAAATTCCTCTAGGGCATAATTGAATTTTTAGTAGTAAATGTAATGTGTACATACAGATGTTTATTTATAATGGTGTGCAGCTGCAATTTATATAATGTTCTAAAGCAATGCTGCTTGAATAAGAATTGTTACAAGAAAGAATATCTTAGGGTCAGTCATGATCTAGCTTACAGGTCTGGCGCTTATGGAACTTTCAATGAAGTTAGGGAAGATATATATATATATAAAATATAAGATATATATATATTTAATATATAAGATATATATATATATATATATATATATATATATATATATACACACACATATAGTTTGTGTGAACTTTATCTCAGCTTCAAACAATAATATCAACTCTGCATTCCCAGGGCAAAGTCACAAAGGAATTATGTTGTTTTTTGACATTTGACAGCATGAAGGGACTCTTTTCTCAAAAGTGGAAAAGAACACAAGGTCAATTAAAAGATTTTGTGAAAACTGGGAGAAATTATTTTGTGCCAATATTTAAAAGCAATGGTTTTAATATTTTAATAAGCCATGTATATCTTTAAAAAAAGGCATAAGTAACTAAATGGGAAGGGAAATGGGATGCTGAAGGAAGGAGAATATAAATAGCTGAATGAAAGCCATATTCACAAGTCATTAAAGAAATGCAAAACAATAGAATGTTAACACTTAGTTTTAAACATCTACATATGCAGGGCTGACAAGCACGCACTTCTACATTGATGATGGGTTTATAAATGAATGTAACTTTTAAGAATATGAAATGTTGGATATTTCCATTCACTTTGGTTACACAAATATTTCTGAGTGTAATTACATTTCGAGTAATAAGGACACAAATAGTGTCCACAGCATGGGAAAATTCACAATTCCTGGGGTCACTGGTCATGTATAGAAATAACCATGCTTTGACATTGTTGCACTAAACAAGCTATTTATTATGTATTAATATAAGCATTTAGCTATTTACTAAGGAGCATGATTAGGAAATCTCCAGGGGCAGACACCTTAGGCTAAACCATGGGAGGGAGGTAGAAGTATCCATTGGAGTAAAGGGAATATGAGAAGGTGAACATTCTGGAGGCGACTAGATAGAGCAAGTTCCTAGGAGAGTGATGGTTAGAGTCTGGGGGGATGGTGCAGCAGCTTGGTAGGGCTAGATCACTGTTAAGGGCTCAAAATTTAATCTTTTTGAAGATATTTTCCAGTGAAAGTAATAATGATGCAGCAAATTCAGAATTCTTGCTGATACAAAGGCCATCTATCATGGCCTTATTTTATAAAATATCGTAAATGTCTTTTAAAAATCATTCTTTGAGACGTTTTCATAAATTTATGGCCATAGGAACATATTTATTTCAGTCAGATTTTCTTGAATATCACACAGGAGCTAACACTCCCAGAGGACATGTATTACTAAAATAATCATTAGTTCATGAAGAACAAGAGGAAACAATTGATTCCCCAAGTATATATTTAACTGCAGGCACAGGTGTTTTTGTTTTGAAGAAACTTGAGTACAAAGTACGATTCATTCTCATGCCAAGCTGGAAAGTCAGATGAGGAGATCTTTTCTCCAATTTTAGGGAGAGAATAGAGCAGAAAGACCTTTAGGTCACTGCTATGCAAACATCCCAGGGTGGGTAGGTTCATTGTTGATTCTTGTAGAGGGAAAGAGAACTGTGGAGCCCTCAGTAGATTTTTTTTTTATGTTTTTTTTTTGTTTTTTTTTTTACACAATACTAAGAGTAGTACTTTTATTTATATTAAAAAACAATTATTTTTTGTGGGAAGAGAACCAGTAACAGATAGGTATACATATTACAATACCATACTTACACAATTATAAAACCATGCAAAATAATATATTATTTACTCAAATGTGTGATTTAAAGGCTTCAGATACCACAGGAACGATACCAGGGGACAGACCAGCTTCTCTCTCACTTCTCTCAGATGCTCTCCCATTCAGTCTCATCTCCTCTCGCCTTGGTGATGCTGCCTGCCCTTTATGCTGCTGCATGGCCCAGGTGTTTGCATTCACATGTGTGCCTGACCTACGCACCCTTTGGCTTCCCAGCCCAAGTGTCTATAATTACAGATGCACATACCCCACCCATACCCTGGGTGTCCATGCAACCTAGGAAGGCTGCTATATCTTAGGTGACAACTTTAGAGCTTCGAGGCTGGAGGACAGGAAAGGCCTGGTTTTTCTCCGGTCACCTGATTTTCCTCAATCACCATGGCAGAGAGAAAGCATACCTTTTTACTAAACTGCAGAAAGCACTGCCAATGGATTCCAGTAGGCACAAAAGCAGAACATTCTTTTGTATTTACATGCAGATCTGTTCCCATCGAGGGTCTCTGTATTCTCCACAGTATTTTGTCACAGAAAACCCATCCCAGCTGTATAACTGAAAGACTCCTGTATAGCTGAAAGGTATATTATCTGAAATGTGAGGGGGAGATTCAGATAATGCACCAAACCCAAATAATCTGCAGTGGAGTCTGCAAGCATCAATGACACAAGGAAAGAAACATCTTGCTAACTGGAGTGAATACTGAACTAGAAACCAAGAAATAAGCAATGAAATCCTGACACACTAGCTATCTCACCTTGGAAGCAATGAAGTAGCTATTTCACCTTGGAAGTGTTCAATGTGATGGATGCAGTTGAACCTCTTCATCTCAAGATGGAGAAAGAAATGCTTTCTTCATTCATCCAGCACTGGGGGAACCAAACCAGGGTGGAAGAATAATTTTAAATTTATTTTGGGGGGGTAATTATTTAATTTTTTAAATAATGATCACCTCAGTCAGTCTAGTTAATATCACTATCCATACAGTTATTTTTTTCTTTTAAGATATCCAGGCAATTTTTAAATGTGCAACACAGTGCTATTTACTGTAGCCACTAAATTGCACATTACATCCCTAGTTTTCTCTTTCTAATTGAATACAATTTAATTATATTTATATACTTTTTGTTTTTAAAAAAAATTCTAAAGGCAACAGAAAAGAACAACAGAGAACATCAATCATGCATTATATTTACATTGACCTAATAATGGCCCTCAACCTAGGCTGACATTGGAATCATCTGGGAACTATATTAAAATACTGATGCCTAGGTCCCACCCAATTGGTGGGAGGACTAGCCTTTTGAAAAAGTTTCCCAGGTGAATCTAATGTGCAGCTGAGAAGGTGATAGCTTCTACATGACAAAACAATAGCTTCCAAATGTCATGTGTGTCACACCTGGAAACAAAATGGATCTTGTACACTAACACTTAGCTTCTCATGAATCCTTAAATCTTTACATGAACTATGGAATTGAGGCTGAGACGTATCATTTGCCTTTGAATATAGAACCCCTGTGTGAGATCAAGCTTTTCCTGATCTCCTGTGTGTTGGGTCACGGGCACAGGGATGGACCCAGAATTGGAAGTCCAGTATGGAATCCCCGTGCTCTGTATTACAGCACTAGGACAAGTGGTGGAGTTTATCCCTTTATATAATTTCCTTTGAAATATTACCTTCTATATTCTTCATGGATGGACTGTAGATAATTACCTAGAGACTCAACAGTTAATAATTTCCTACACAAAGATTGAAAAAAATACATTTGAGAAATTGCTTCCTCTGCCTGAAGCCAAATATCCAATAGATACTGCCATGAAAAGAAAGAAAAACATATCCAGTGAGGATTTTAACCATGATTTTAAAAGTGAGCGACTTGTATTTTATTATGGTTTTCTTCACTCATAGGCAAATAAATCACTATTAAAACACTTTGGGATCAAAGAATTTTAATCACACACAATGAACTTTCCCCATAAAAATGTGATTTTTGCTTAGACTTGCAACAAGCTGTGATTCCCATGTGAATGCTATCAATCTATTTCCTCTTTCTGTCAATCACTGGCCTGATGCAGGATCCTGGTATGTTGGGTCATGGCCTTCATCCTGGATGTGAGCCAAACCCCCCAGTAATTTGATGAGTATAATTATTTAGACTGTTTCTAATAAGCCCAAAAATGGGATGTTCACATTTTTCACATGCTTATAGGTTTCTGACCTTCAAGTCATCCTCAGCAAGTCATTTTATACTTTTCTTAAGGCGTATTGGAAGAAAGTGTAATTTTTCAATAACTGACCTTTGATTATAGCTTTCTGCAAGAAACCACCTTGCACACAGGGCTGTAAGATACTATTTCTTTAGCATTTTGATATTTTCACATGATAGGCCAAACCTTTGACAATAATCAAGCATTTACTGAGCATCTACTTTGTAATACATGCTGAGAATTAAAAGAAAACTAACAACAAGTCCAGGTCCTTGAATGGATGAGCTGACAAAAAATTCTGACATTTATGTGATTTGCTATGACACATAGTTTAAGTCCCTGCCCCATGGGTTCATAGGCATGTGACTATTGGATGTAGTCTTATTGCACAGACTGGTCAACTGAGGCACAAAAACCATACAGCTAGTATGCAACAGAACTAATGTCTTGACTGTATTCTTAACCATATTCCAGCTTGCTTTTTTAGGGGCAGAGTTGTATTTGATACAGGAGAGGATCAAATGCCATTTTAATGAAGTAGATATATCTATATATGGATTGTCATAGGTATTGTATAATAATATATTAACTACATGTATGTACTTATGTAGCTTGTCTATGTAATCTCTAAATAAAATTATATCATGATATATGATAATACTATATAGTCCTACATAAAATTGTATCATGATGTATATGATAATTCTATGATATATATGGCTCATATATGAACCAGAATGGATTCACACTTCATATATACATATACATATGAATGATACATATCATAGCATTCTACATGACCTTAACCTAAGTCAGTGATACCCTATCATCTTTCCAGAGTTTGTCCTCAGAATTATTTTTCATACACCAAAGACACAGGAAGGATGAAATAAACTTGAACTTCAGTTTAACCTTCTAATGTCCCTGTATAAACATCCTTCAGAATGGATGGGTCTTCCTGCCTGACCTGGAAACCCTAGCCTGGTAGTCACCGGAAAAAGTCTCTAGCCAACCACAAACAGCATAAAACGGAGTAAACCATCATTAGCATGGAGTTAGATTCAGTCAGTTCCTAAGACATACACTGAGTCAAAATTGAAGAATGACCCATCTGGGATCATCTTATGTGTCCGCTTCACCGGCCTTGGCCCCTGGATGTTGCCCTGTGTCTGGTGTGCCTTTGGGGTGTTTCCAGAGAACCTCAGGATGGGAATCAGTGAGTTCAGTGAAACATCTCCCTTTTCTGATATGGGTGGACCTTGTCCGACCTGTGGAGGGCTTGAGCAGAACAAAAGGTGGAGGGAGAATATGGAGGCAGCTGGTCACAGGGTGGGCGGGTTTGAGAAGATGGGGAAGAATTGTGGAGCTTCCACAGATTTGATGGGTCTTTCATGCTGAATCAGGGGATCAGACACAGGCAGAGCAGCAACCAGCAAGGAAGGGCAACAGGCCACAAATGAGCCTCCCAGCCCTGGCATCCTTCTTTCTTGGTCTCCCTCTGTCTCATGTCAGGGTGTCCAATACTTACAGGTATGTGCACCTGTGCTTTCCAGCTGCTTGGCTGGGGACCTGCAATCATAAGCATGTGTTTCTTATGCCTGTGTGCCTTCTGCCCCAGACATCTGTGGGTGCCTGCATACTAGTGCTGCCAGGGGCTTCTTGCACCAGCGTGGTATCAAGTGTGGTCAGTGAAACCTGGGGGGAAAGCAAGGTGGTGGCCACAGTGGCTTCAGTTAGCAGCAAACAAAGCTTGAGCCACCCCCCTTTCCTTAAAAGAGGATGTGTCCCCTTTTCCCAGCCTCTATAACAGTGGGGTGTTTCCTCTCCTCTTCTCCTGTCCCTCCAGACTGGGAATGACATCACTGACTTCCCTGGTACTCAGCCTTCAGAATTAAACTGAATTACACCCCTTCCTTCCCCAAACCCCAGTTTGCAAAGAGCTCTATGGGACATAGGTGTGAGGAGGAAGGTTGAATGGGGCTTGGGGCTAAGGGAAGACCCTTGGCAGGAAGATGGTGTTCCAGAGTGACTTTCTCATTCTGTTCAACTCACAAAATTTGGGTCTTTTATAGAAGCACAAAGCAGAACAAAGCCAGTGAAGTTACCATAGCCTTTATCTCCTTTAAGAACAATATTAAAAAGAGAAAAAAATGACCAAATAAGAACCCATCTATTTTAAGGATAAATTGGAGTGTTTCCTCTTGGTTCATCCATACTTTCCAGCCATGCTATATTGAGCATGCAAATTACTTAACTATGACTCAGTTTCTCCTTCTCTAGAGTAGAGTTACTGATGGTATTGATGGTTGTATCGAGCTCAGAGATTATGGGACTAAAATGGAAAAAAAGCAAAGTTTTTCATTAGACCGCCTGACAAAAGAAAACTGGATTATTTGTATGTATCAAATTATTATTACTGAGCTGAAGTGGAATGCCTGAGTCTATAAACAGAATAACAGAAAATGTATCAGCTATTGGCCTTTCCTCTGTCCCGGCTGAAGAAAGCCT
Source organism: Uropsilus gracilis (assembly GCA_004024945.1). NCBI lineage: Eukaryota > Metazoa > Chordata > Mammalia > Eulipotyphla > Talpidae > Uropsilus > Uropsilus gracilis. Next base: position 7,869 of record PVHY01003131.1, on the reverse strand, counting down.
GGGGACCTCTGCAAATGGATTCCAAAACTGAAAAAAAAGTAAAAATGAGAAAGGTTCCTGAAGAAAAACACATCCCCATTCCAGTTATCTTTGAGTCCAAACTTAGCCCTGCTGCCTTTACTTACCCCCTCAACTGAAATCCCTGATATACTCGCTGGAGGGCGACAGTGTGAGTCCAGAAAGGAATCTCTGGGCTTGAAACAGAAAGTCAAAGCAACAGATACTGAACAGGTCATCCCAGTGCCCAGCACAGGGCCTACAAACTCCTGGGGCTCGGAATTCCAGGGTGGTGGAAATGGACACCAGAGGCACCTTAGTAGGTGCGCAGCCCCTCGACTGTGAATGTTTCACATGTAGCCGCAGATGCGAGGTGACCTAATTGCACTCCTGCTTTTCTTGCGAATTTATCTTTTTTTGAGTGACAGGTCATTGCTTTGGAGGCACCCGTCTCCCCTTGAATAATTCAGTAATTAGATGTGCTGCTGTCAGCTGCGAAATTCCAAACAGCTTTTCATGGGCAAGATATCAGAGGCCTGGGTGGCCCTCCTAGACGTCTGTGAGAGGAGAAGTCCACCAGGGCTCTTACAGGGAGCATGTGGGCAAGAGGCGCAGGCCCTGCGGGTTGGTGGGCACTGCCTTCCTTTTCTCTCATGCAGGCCCATTAGCCGGGAGAGGCCAGGTGCGGCCTGCCAAAGTGAGAAAGAAAGAAAAGAAAATTGTGCACTCATCCCACTGAAATCGGTTGCAAGGGGCAGAAGCCACCAACCAACAAGCCACAGGGAAAAAAACCTCTTAAAATGCAGCTTCTGCCTCCCAGTTTTCTTCACCCACGCATAGCAGTTGCCTCTCAAATGCAGTTCAACAACAGGGTTTTATTTACAAAGAAATTAACCAGGAAAACAAAAATTCCTCACAACCACAAGTGGACAGTTATCCTACTCCAGTCACCATTTCAGTTCCAAAGGTCCCAAGGACACATGTCCAAGATGGTGCCCTTTGCCCCTCCAAACCTGAGGCAGGCACTATAAAGTCCAATCTTTCTCTGGCATCTTCTCTTTGCTTCTTATCCAGGTGTACCATACTGATCCGCTTCTCCAAGTTTCTTCAGATTTCTTCCACAATTGCTGATGCACAAATCAGCTTTCCAAATCCCTAGCCATCTTCAGGTACCAGCTCAATATGCCACCTTGCTGTGGTGCCACACTCACCACACCGGCTATTCTTCTGCCAGTCACCATGGCTTCTCATCACCTCCAGCTCACTCTTCCAGAGGGCTTATCCTGTCCAGGCCACATGTACCTTTTCTCTCAGTCCACCATTCTCATCATTCACCTTTCCTAGCTCCTTCCTTTTATCTGCCTTTTGGTGCTTCTGGCTTTTTCTCCTGTGTCTTGCTCTCAAACCCCACCCACCAGGGTATTTTGGTGCCAGTACAATTTTCAACTGCATCACTATCCTATATCACCACCTGTGATTTCAGCCTTTCTTCAGCAGAGGAGGATCGCCTTGCTGGCTGACTCTGAACCCCACTGTGCCAGCCCTGCCCACCCCAAGTTTGGCAGCTTGAGAGTCAAAAATATTCCTGCAAGTAAATTATTATTTTCTTCTAGAAGAAACCAAGAAAGGTGAGAAATGCTAACAGCAGCATGCTCAGAGCGAACGTTCCTCAGACACGTAGCCTTTCCAGACTTGGGAACATTAGATTTTATGTCTTTTCTTGGCAAGAACTTCCAGTCGCTTAATAATTTACTCCTGGCCCTGCTTTATCAAGAAGACACTGTGTTTTAGAATGTATAAAAGATCATTGAGCGCAGTAACAAATGACTGCTTTTAATAAAAGGCTTTTTCCCCCACTCAGTGGGATATCACTAAAAAGCCTACAGAGTCTAGAAAAGGAGTGTTTCCACTTTTGAGAAAATAACCCTGGGATAATGTAGTAGTGACTCATGGTACAAGACTGGGAGAATAAAACCTCATGCTCTGGCATCTCTCTGTGGCACCCCCCTCAAGCTGTCTCGTCACTCTTTCATAGGCTTCTTTGCAGGCACCTCTCTCTCCAGACTCTCCTTGTTTGCCATTTGTTCTTCTTGTTCTACACATGGTCCCCAAGGTGGTCTGAGCCACTGGTTTCCAAAACTGGATGTGACTGGGAGCACATCCAGCCCTCTGAGAGCCTGCAAACCACACAGACTCCTGGTCCCCACAGCTGACCTGTGGGGGAGACTCATGGACTCAGGCCCAGGAATCTATATTCTCTCACACTTCCCAGAGGGTCCTAGATCAGGGGTTCCAAGTGGGAATCCACTTGCTTCAGGTCAGCTGCTCATTGATTCAAGGCCAGGTATTTTTAGCTCTTCTCTTTCCCTTCGGTCTCAGGCTCTCTGACTCCCTGAGAAACGTTTACATCTGCATATAGCTTAAACTTTACCTGCCACACACTCCATAATGGTTCTCCCTGGCATCATTGGGTGAATGTTGTATCCCACCTAGTAGGCAGTACCCCAGCTCTCATCTCTCCTCACCCTCCTCATTTAGTCCCCGGACATCAGACACATCCTTTGACTCCATTTTCCGTCCCCACGTCCCCACCTCAGGGGAGGGGCCCCTTGAGCTTGGCTGAGACTGGTCTCCAAAACTCCACACAGGAGGTAGATCATCTGCCAGTCCAATCAGGTGGGCTCCTGCTCATGAGTGCAATGTCTGTTTCCTTGTCAGACTCCGGCCCTCACACCTGGAACATGGGGTTCCCCCTGAGAGGACTTAGACTTGTCCTCTCTAAATTCTTCCAAGTTCCTCCCTGCCTCACCGTCTTCATCTTCTGTTTATGAAGCTCTGATGCCCCTTGGGGTACAGTCAACCTCTGGGAGCAGAGCCCCAATCCCCGCTAGGCACATGGAGGATGACTTAGGAATTTAGGAATCTTTTCTTCTCTCAACAAAGCTAGGCCTTATTTTGAGACCATGGATTTAAAAAAAAAAAAAGTTGGTGTGAAATTCAAGCTGAGCAAGGACTTCTTTGTCCTGATGGCATTTGCAGTTCCTGAAACAATTAATGCCATTGATCCAGTGGGTGAGAAACCTCAGGGCAAAGTGATTGACAGGGGAGGAAAAATACATTGTTTTCCCTATCACCCACCCCTGCCCCCTTATTTTCAACCCCTGCCAGACCTTTGCACCTTTGAAAAGCCCATTTGTTCTCAGGGACATGCTCCCCACTCCTCCTCCCAGGAAGGGGGTGTCGATTTCCCACGTGGAGCTGCCCCAGCGCAGGAAGGCTGGGCTGGTGTCCAGTCTCAGCCACTTTAACAGTGCCCGGCAGGCACCTGCCATGGGCCTCGTGCCCCGAGGAGGCAGAAGTGGTGCAGCAGCCAAATTCCTGCCACCTCCGTTCCAGGAGCCCTGGACACCCACCATGTCTGCTGCTGTGCACACAGCTTGCTTTTACCATAAGGATTTCACTCCGTGTGCAGCCCTTTTGCTGTCACTAGAAAGTGCAAATAGGTAGAATAAAAGGACATAAAAAAAGTAGGTGGCTGAGGCGAGGCCAGATGTTTTCCATTTGGTTTCACGTGTCTTTCTCTTTCTCTTCTTTATCAAAGTAGTCTCAGGAAAAATTACAATGCTACAGGGGACAACGTGGATTTTAATAGTAGTTGCTGCTAAGTGGGGAGCAGAGACATTTTTGCTGTGAGCTGATGCAAAGCATTTTGCCGTGAAGTTCTCATGATGAGAACTGAATCCATATAAATCTTGGATGGTGCATTGGTTAAATCCTTAAGTTATTTCTTGATTGTGTGACTCTCGTATACATGCACACTCAGTTGGAGGGGAACAGAACTCAGTAAATAAGTACATCAAGGAAACAAATTTTGAAGGATTTTGTTAAAAAAGAAACTAGGTTAGAGCTTAGAGATATTTCAAGCAGTTACTCCCTTAAAGAATAAAAGAGACCAACAGGTTAAGCATCGATGGATAGCTTGCAGCGAGGCGGGGGAGGGGAAAGGGAAAGCGGGGTGGTGGTACTCAAGTGCATTATTTGTGGAAGGTCACACCTAAGGGCAACAAAAGCTATGCAAATATGACCACTGCATGAAAATAAGAAAAATAATTAAATCAAAAAACAACACACACTTCAAGTGGTGAGTGATGAAAAATAATATTTTTGTTAAAACTGTTCAAGAAGATCTATGACACCGTAGACATGTTCAGATATGTTTATTTTAGTTATATCTTCTAGGCTTCCCTATATCTATATAGTCAGGGTTGTGCCATGTGCAAGAGGCTACATTTAACAGCAACTCATTATGTATAAGTAGTGGTTCTTGATGTGTACCTGAAACTAATGTAATGCTATAATACAATGTTACTTCAATTAAAGAAAATGGAGCTGAATGAATATAAACGAAACTCCTGCAAACCAGCATACTCTAGTAAAAATAAAGTACTTATTTTATTCACATGTGAATTACTTGGAACTACTTTTTAAAAACCCCTACCCTTGGTTACTCTTGTGCTTTCCACTCCAGAGTGACTTGAGCATAGTTTTCCTACAGAACCTCTTTCCTTCTTTCACCATCTTCTCCCACCCAACATGATTCCCCCTTTTCTATTTCCCTACTACTGAAACTCACATGTTTTTGTGGTCTACAATCCCAGGTGTTTTCCTTGACTTTAATCCCTAATGTTATGGGTTCTTTGCTTTCTTTGACCACTAGGTTTTGTGTCATAAACATTCAAAGGGCAGAAACCTAGCAATAATGTTTGGTGCCTCCCCAATCTCTGCACAGACTGTATATACAATGTCTGGGACACAATAGACTTTTCACAATGGAGACAACAGCAAGGATGAAGAGGAAGGCATGACCAAGACAAATGGAAAGGAAAGCTGGCTTGGGTTAGGAATTTTACTTGAAATATCTTGGCATGGAAATTTATCAAAGAAATATTAAACATGACAAATGTCTACCTCTGGATTATTATGTACGATAACATACATTAACATGGACACTCACATGTGCATACTTTTAAACCCATCATGTTAAGTTGGATGGTTAAGTTGATTATAAAATAATCAACTGTTGATTATAAAATAACAGGGAATATGGTGTGTCAATTAAATGCTAGGAGTTCTTATTTCACCTGGGATCCATGGCACTTAGTTGACTCAGAGTCTCACAGGGGAGAACTAAATGGGAATGACCATTGACCCCACTCAAGGAGTTGATATAATGGTGATAGAGACTAAAACACCACATGGTAACATTTGGTTGAAGTCACATATGGTAGGTGAGAATAGACTCATATAGCTGAGAAAGAGTGATGAGAGTTGTCATGAGGATTCAAGTACAAGATCCTTCAAGTACAAGCTCTAATAGTAAGGAAAATTCTTGGTCACAGACAATAGGGGCAAACCCCCAGGAGTCATTGAAGATAGTCAGAGGACTGGTCCTAGGGGCTTGCTCTAGGTTCCAGTAGTATTTCATTTGTATTTCAGGGGTGAAACAATACACATGACACAGAGACTTGTTTCCCCCACCCATTCATATAAACACAACAAATAAAACTTTTGTTTCTTTAAATTTTCAGAAAATCTCTATTCATCTGTCCTTCATTCAGAGAATTTTTTAGCATTATGGGTATAAATGAGAATCCCAGTCTTAAAAATCAAGTTGAAGTTCACTGTATAGATGAGAATTTCTTAACATACTATTTCTTAACATGTCAATGAAACATATAGGTGTCGTATAGCTGTCGTGTGGATTTCAAAATCTTGCCACAGATTTTATTTATTATAAGCTCTCTCTGACTATCTGTATCTATTCATGTGTATCCCCTTCTTGCCTCCTCAATGGCTGCCTTTTGTACTTGTTATTGTCTGTCATCACTGTCTTTGCAGAATGCAGACATGTGATAAGAACATACACATCCCGTCACTGTTGCAATGACAGAAACTCCCCAAGGTCTGTACATAAAGTGCAATCACACGTCTTTTCCTTTATGGCCTTATTTCTAATATGTGAGACCCTTGGGCCTGTCTCTGTGACACTAATTGAGAAGTTTCCATGAGGTGGAAAGCAGGGGACTGGCATGCAACTTAGGACTCTAAGCAGTACCAGGGATAAATCTGTGGGCTCACAAGTTGACTTCTGAGAAAGCTCACTACTAGGAAAGTGTTATGTCAAAGCTGTAACATCATCCTGTGTCCAATCAAATACTAGACTTGCTCTCCTCACTTTGCTTCCTTTCATTTCACATACTGTTCCCTCTGACAGAAGCCTCTCTCCTACCATCTTTACCTCAACAGCTTCTTTGTTAGACTTACTTCATACTTATTTTAAAAAAAAATTTTTTTTTTGGAACTAGGTCTTGCTACGGGCCCCAGGCGGGACTCGAACCGCAATCCCTAGCCCCAGCCACTTCATAGGCTCAAGCTTACAGGTATGAGCCACTGTGCTCGGCCACTTCATACCTTATTTTGAATGTATTCTTTCTTGCATCCAACAGCCTCTATTTGAATCCTTGACTCAATCTGCATGTGGTAGGTAAAGGCTACCACTCATCTCCAGAGTTGTCCACACTCTCATCTCCAAACCTGTGATTATATTATGTTACCATGTGTGATGCTGTGCTTTATAAGAAACATCTATCTTCATTATTCAGCTGACAAAATATGTACTTCTCATATAAATTTATCTTCTTTCACAGTTCCTGGCTCTTACCTTCCCAAAGAGTTGGAGTCTCCTAAGTGTTGTGATTATTAAAGATTTGATTTTTGGTTATGTTAAAGAAGTGACTTTTGGGAAAACATCTGACCATGGGACTGATTGCCTGGAGAACAATCATGTGATTAGAAGGTTGGAACTTCCAGTCCTACCCCCAGGTCTTCAGGACAAGGAGAGGAGTTAGCAGTTAAATTCAACTGCTATTGGCCCATGAGTTAATAAGTCAGGCCTATGTAAAATTGCATCCATGAAATTCTAGAGTCTTGTGAGAACTTCTGGGTTGATAAACACATGGAGATTTGGATTTGGGGAGGAGGTACACCTGGAGAGGTCTAGATACTTTGTGCCTCTCCTCATGCATCTGCATTTCCTAAATTACATCCTTTATGCTAAATTGGCAAATTAGTGAGTAAACAGGTTCCCAGAGTTCTGTGAGATGTTTCAGCAAATTAATCAAAATAGGGGAGTGTGTCCTGGGAATGTCTGATGTGTAGTCAATTGGTCAGAAGCACAGTCGTTACCTGGGCTTGTGGACTTTAACAGAAAATCTGCATGCAAATGGTGATAAATCTTCAATGAGCAGGTATTGAAAAAGAGATTTCTATTCTAACAGTAAATTAAGGAAAAAACAAGCTAAAAGAATGGGTATTTTTCTAATTTTTTTTTTTTTTTTGGCCTGGAAAATGAGCGACATGCATAAAGCAATTCAGTGACTTTGACCAGATTTGTTTGTGAAGACTTGCGGAATACTCTCCAGGTGAAAGTGCGACTTGTCAAACATATCTTGAAAGCAATTTGTCGACCTGTTTTCAAGAATGAAGAACATGTAAGCATTTTGAGTTAGTAATTCCATTTCTATAAATGTACCATCCAGAGACCAACAGCATGCTCACAAACTTTGTATAAAGGATGTTTATTATACTTCATTCTTGTAAGTGTATACATTGTTTGCATTTATATGTGTAAAAGTACAATGGGATTTATGTGACAATTAAATGATGCGTGTACTTCCTTAAGGAATATTTCCTGACATAAGAAATTATCTTAATATAATTACATATAGGATATTATATAAGAGAAAATAAGTTCAATAAAAGACATTGTGATCTCAACTTTGCACTTCTATCTATCTATCTATCTATCTATCT
>PVHY01003130.1:73851-112643 GCA_004024945.1 Uropsilus gracilis | reverse complement strand
CATATAGGTCTCTTTTGGGTAGATTCCCAAGAGAGCAATTGCTGGGTCAAATGGTAATTCCATTTTCATTAACTTGAGAGTCCTCCATACAGCTTTCCATAGTGGTTGGACTAGTTTACATTCCCACCAACAGTGTAGTAGTGTTCCTTTCTCTCCACATCCTCGCCAGCAATTCTTGTTGTCTGTTCTTTGGATGTGTACAACTTCTGATCGGATTATTTTAATACCAGTTCTAGCTCTTTGGACTCGTTTTTCTTTTTCTTTTTTTTTTTTTTAAAGAATAATATTTCCCAGGAAAAAAAGGTTTCCCTTTTAAATTGGATAACTGACTTTCTCTTCCCTATAGAACATTTTCCAGATATGCCAGCCAGTTTTCTTATCTCTAACAAACAGAAAAATGACAATCAGTGATACACTTCACACCATCACAGTATAAACAGAGGAAAGAATATTCTTGTGCCAAATGAGACTGTTTCAGTTATTCTTTGTAGAATAAAAAAAAAAGCATATGTGTAGTTTTCCTTTTTAAATTTCCTAGAATAAAAGGCAATATTTCAGATGGAAATCTCCTATGTTGGGGTAGTTTGAATTTGTGAATTTGCTTACTAAAACTAAAAGAGGATGAGATTATGATAATTGGGTATTTTGAGTGTTTTTTAAAAATTAAAGAACTCTCTGCTCAAACTCATTTTATTTGTTTTACTCTGTAATGTGATGAAATACTACTATTTCTTTGGGCACCAAGGACATTTCATGTCATCAGTTCTTCTTGCTTTTGTTGTTCACCCTTTCTCCTCTCCCTTGCACTATCCTCCCTACAACTTGAATCAAAAGGAGGAGATTGCTTCTACTTTCTGTCTAACTTGCTTTGGTGAGGGAAGAAGACCATCACTGAGCTTTTTGCAAACACTTGAGACTCAGTCAATCAGACTCAGTTCATTGATTTTTAGATCTGACCTGCAATGGCGCCTGTTACTGCTAGCCACCCTGGTGAAACTGACTAAGGCTTCTAATCCTCTTAAACAGCAGTCAAGAAATTGAGATAAAAGCTGGCAATTCAGCTTGTTCAAATAACAGATTTGACAAATTAGGAGGGTTCAACCCTATGATGAAAAAAAATTAGTCTCTGTGGCCATTATATGCTATGGGGCCACACCAGAGATGAGATACAGATCAGCTCATTACAAGAAATTGCAATGAGACAAGAAATTCACTTTATTTTATAAATGTAATAAAAGGAAATTACAATATAAATGAAATGTCAACATAGCAAAATCCTCAAAAATTAGATCTACATGCTGACAATTTCTATGTTCTCTTGGAAGGAAAAAAGTAACATGAAAAATAAGTTAGGTTTAAGGAGATACTGATTTTGCATATTTGGTAATTTTGACCTAATGATATGTTTAATTCTGTCAAAACATGAAATGAGAATCTAGGCAATTTAATATCTACATAATAAAAATAAACAGTGGAAATATTTATGCTAAGCCTATCACTCAATTATGAAGTTCAGTTAAGCAACTTATTTAATAATTTCATTGAATTTATTAAACAGTATTCTAAAAAGGTTGTGATTCCTGTTAAAATAGAAACAGAAATGGATTGTAAATAAATATTATGCTTTATCCTTTTTATATCATAGATGTACTATGAAATAGATTTTATATTACCCTATATTTTGTTCACAAATAAAATAGGGTGTTCTTTATATGTGGAAGAGGGAAAAAAAAACCTTAACCTTTAATTCTATCTAAATTATAACTAATTTTTTACTTATCTTCACCAAAGAGAAATATGGCAATATATCCATTTCACAAAATGTCAAAAATTTCTTTTTGTTATAAATTTCATAGGGGCTTGATTGTATGTGGGCATATCTACTGCCAAGTATTTCAAATGCCTTTCATTTTTCCCTCATTTCTGTTATTATTCTAGCTTTATTTACCCAACACACAGAGTAATGATCTGACCATAGTAAGTTGTTTATAATGGCCTTACTGATGAATGCATGAATGTGAATGATTGAAACCAAGTGTTTTAATAGAAATTAAATTTGGAAAAGAGAATAGTTGGAGAAGGAATTTCATTGTTTTTATATTACACTCAAAATGCTGTTATTTCTTTGGCACAAGTGAGCTTCCACCTACCATAGTGATGTGTTTAAGTATCTGACTCTTCTTTCACAATTTGGCAATTTACATTTGTCCAGCCTGACTCACTTTCTGTGGAGAGCGCTATTATGTGTTCCTTGTGAACAGGAATTCAATCTACCTTGTCTATATATTTCTGGCCCCTTACATGTAGTAGGAGCACAGCAAATATTAATAAAATGAGTGAATGTGTAAATGATTGTATGATCAACTGAGTACACCAAATATTGGTTGTATCCATTATACAATTGTATTGAGAAACTGCAGTTAATTGGTCCAAATCTGCTGCCTGGGGAGCAAGGGCAGTTGAGGGCAGTCAATATTTATTCAATTTAATTTTCCAAACATTTATTGAACAGGTATTGAACATGTGTCCACTCTACACAGAATTCTATAGTTGATCTTGCAAGAAGATACTATATATTTGAAGTTTATGCATAATAAAGATACTGGATATAAAAAATATTCTTAAGAATATATTAGGCAGACATGAAATCTTCTACTAGATATTATGCTATAAAGTTAAAGAATAAGAGACTTGTATAATCAGTTTTAACGACACATGCTTGTCTATTTTAAAAGAATTGAGATAAAACCTGGTGCCCAACATTTTATATTTATATTAATGCTAGTTTGTCATTTTTTGACCATTAATTTCTTCTCACAAAAGTGATTCTTTAATTTTAAATGAAGAAGTAATTTTACTTAAAAAAAAGTAACACAGTCAACCTTTTTTACTTGGGTATCACCTTTCTATTTTTAGGACCATTATCTTCAGCAAGGAGGCTTTGGGATTTGTGATCTGGGGGTGGAAAAAAGTGTGCTAACAAGAAAAAATAAATCTGACAGAGAAGATGAGGGTTTGCCATGAGTAACTTAGTTAACTTCCAGATGCTTGGCCCTCGGTGAAAATGGAAGAGGATAATCTCATCATTAGGAGCACAAAGCTCTCTTGGTTAGTTCATAGCTTTCCAAGGGATAAACTATCCCTGCCTCAGGCCAATGAGGGGCTGTTCAAATGAAGATTAGATTAATAGTGTTTAATACCTATTATTTATTCACTTTCCTAACAAAGTTATTGTAACAATCTAGACAATCCAAATTTCTATTATCTTTTCTGCTACCAATAAAAGTAATTAAAATAGCAAATAATGGCATAGACTTTGTCTTTGTCAACCTGAAACAGAAGGAAATATGCTGAATCTAATATTTTTACCATCCTTGAAGACAATTCCAATAAAAAGTCATCAAACATTCCCAAAGGAGACTTTTCAGACAAAGGATGTCAATATGTTCATCAAATCAATGCAAATAAGAATAGTACACCTGACTATATCTCTTAGGGAAATATACATTTATACAATCTCATGAGAATGGAATGATTTGATCATGATAGAATTCTATCCATGTAGCTCACTATTTGTAGACTTAAAATAGAATTGCTGAAGCTAAAAGTCATGTGGACTGAATTATAAAGGACAAATAAAGCCTAATGTACAAACTAAGCTTAAATCACTTAAAAAAAAGTATATGACAAGGAGAAAAGAAATCATTTCAATAAGCAGAGTCATATAGAATGACTGAGATCTCTAAACAATAGCAAGCTTTACTATTTAGAACTAAAAAACTCCAAAACAAAAAGTGCTGCCTTGATCTTAGCTCTCTGACATTTAGTCATAAAAGGTGGTTATGACCCAGTGGTCTCCTCCTCGTTGCATTTTGTTTATCTTTTATCGGCATAAAGGGGAAGTCAGGCCATTTACTGAGCACCTAATACATGCTAACTGTTTGTCTTCCCACAAGAATCAAGTGAGGGAGGTGTCATCATCCATATTTTACAACATGCAAATAGCAGTGCCAGGTATTGACTCCAAAGCAGGATGTGTGCATGTACACACATATATTTAATTACTTCATGTTCTCTTTTTTTCTTGACCAAAACACAAATATTTTACTTCAAATGGAACAAGATCATTGCACATAAGGGATCAAGGGCTAATCAGGAAAGTGAGATGCCTTTCATTTCTATGAGTTATAGCACTTGAAATCTGTGTGACAAATAAGGGACAGCACAGCTTTGTGGTTCCTATTATCTCCCAAATATTATTGAGTGCCTACTGTGTGCCAACTATGTTTGAGGCACTGGGAACACAGCAGTGAATTAGGACAGACAAAAAATTTCTTGCCTTTGTGGAATATATATCCTTGTAGAAATGACAAAATAGTAATGAATATGCATTGTATTTCAGATAGGGGAAAAAAAACAGGTATGACAGTTGAGGTGAGATTTTTTTCAGTAGTGTGGCCAGAGAAGGTTTCTCAAAGGAGTTAACTTTTCACTTAACCTGAATTGAGGGATTATGTTATATGATAGCTGGTCCAAGAGCATTCCAGAAAAGAGAGAACAGTAAGTTCAACATGCCTGAAAAATAAACTGGGTACATTTTTGAAACACTTAGGACACTTATGAAGGTAGATTCAAATGAGTAAAATTGCTTTAAGGAGATGAGTTAGATAATAATGAGTTCGAAGATTTGATAATAGGAGGTGATTGAGAGAGGTAGGCCTTTGTAGAGCTGAGAGCATTCTTGGCTCTTACTCTGAATAAACTGGGAAAGCAATGTAGTGTATTGAACACAGGAGTAGAATAATTTGGTTTTGTCTGACAGAACTCTCTGACTGGTGCATTGGGAGTTGAATGAAAAGGTGCAGAACCAGAAACAAGGAAACCAATTAGGAGAGTGTTGCAGTAATCCAGGCGAAAGATGCTAATGATTCGGGCCATGGTGGTAGCAGTGGAAATGACAAATCATGCTTGAATTCTGGTCATATACTGAACAGTATTTGCTGATGGACTGGAGATTTTAGATAGACAGAAGAACTGATTTGAGTGTGGTGCAAGGATGCAGTCGTCCTTAATTCACTAGGAAGATGGAGTTCCCAGTGGTTTAAATTGGGAAGATAACACTTCGATTTGCATGACAAGACATCTATAATAATAATCTTTACCAGATACTGATTGCCTTATGGGTAGCAACAAAGTACCAGAGGACAATCTTTCCATGGCATGCAAACACTTTGTCTCTAATGGCCAAACTCTTTCCCGAAAATAACAAGAACAGTAAGAACAGTGGGTCTATATTTTTTTGTTGGGCTAGAGGTTTCTTTAAAAATTTGGAGGAAATTATTGAAACTTTCCCCAGAGAGCTGAGATTTGTTACACATCTAGAAACTTGCCTTCCATTGCTGGAGTAAAGGGATGGGATGAGATTTTATTAAATCTTTGGGTCTCTGATTTAGAAGCTATGAGAATCTCATTACTCCTGCTTAGTAAGGTACGTTTTCCATAGAATGGTCTGCATTTCATTTATCTCCACGGGCACCTTCATGAAATACTTTGGATAATATTGAAGAGTTGGTTATAAACATAACCACTATATGGCATTTTTTTGCAGTTTACTACAAATAAGTTCTTTAATAACATCAAAACCCCACTGCTTACAGAATAATTTATATGAGAATGAATTTCTATTATTATTCCTTATTATTTGATTGATGATTTCCTGTTACATTTCCCCAATGGGGCTAGAACCTGCAATACTTTCATGATTTAATTTCTTTTCTTGGAGAATAGAAGGGGAAAATAGAGTTTGGGGATTGATGACAAATTTTACTTATATGACAAAAAATGTACTAAATTCTTACCTTTCTGTCATTAACCCAATGACAAATATTTACAAAATATGCTATGTATTACAAGTGTGCTAAAGAGGTGTACACATAAGATGGAGATGTGAGAAAAATATGATCTATTTGAAGAGATGAACTTTGAAAATGTATAAAATGAGGTCTTTTTTTTTGGCCAAGTGACAAAAGAGTTTTTATTTCATTTTTTAATTTTTTTTATTCCAAGGTATTTATTTGTATGAAATTATTGATCTTTATAATATTAAAATGTACATTTTCTTTGACTTTTAAGAAAATATTATTTATTTTGTTCTTTATATCACAACTTCTCTAAGTGTTTTTGATACCTCTCCCACCCTCCTCCCTCTGGTGCCCCTTCCATTCTCTCAAACCCCACTCTTTGTTGTTTACTAGTTGTGCTAAGTCCATTAGTCTCTCTCTTTCCGGTGGCAGTGTCCTTTCACTGGGTGAGGGACTGTGTTGGTGGAACCAGGTGAGCCTTGCTGGTAGGTTTTCAGTCTTAAGTTTGCGTTGGGTGGCCAGACTGTATTCATTTGTGATGTGTCCATGTTTTCTTGCTGCAGGCCGTCTTCTCCAATCCCATCTCTGCTGCTTTGCTGCTTTACCTTAAGGCTCTGGTGTCAGATTTAGGAGGTCTCGCCCCCAGCCAGTGTTGGTGAAGAAGTTTCTCTGTGAATACAGGCATCTGTAAATGGCCTTTGTACATCATCTCCTCTGCCTCAGTATGCAGTTTTGATGTGGGGCCAATTACCCCATCTTTGGTCTTCCTCTCTTCTCCCGTAGTGTGGAGAGGGGGTGTTGCTTTCCTAGAAGGCATCTCAGAAATTAGGTCCCAGGTCCCCCAGCCCAGTGAGTGCATAAGCGTGCATGGTAACATTGTGTCTCTACAGTTGTTTCCCTTCTCTCCAATGCACTGGTTCTCTCGGTTGTCCATTTGCTGAGTCCAGCTCAGGCTTGTGGGCTGTATTTTTGCATGATCCTTCACCTGATCTATGATGGGGTTTGTGTGTGCATGTTCTTGATCCTCTGAAGTTTAGCTGGAGTGAGAGTGAAATGGAAAAGGCTCCTCCCCCCCCCCATGCTTGCCTGAGTGCTGACACCTCCCTGTGGGGGGGGGGGGGAGGAGGGAGAAAAGAGGAGGGAGGGGGAGGGAGGAGGGGGAAGAGGGCCCAGATGGCTGAGCCTGCACCCTTCCATGCTCCCCTTGGGCTAGGAGCAGAGAGCAACATGACTCCGCTGATCACTGATCAGACTGCAGATGGCTGCCCTGTGCAGCAGCCTCCCGCTGGTGGGTGGGGCCACCATAATCCCCACCCCATTCCCCCTACAGGGCTCACCTGGCCCAGGGGGCTTACCCAGAAATCTTGACCCCCTTTGCTCCCTGCTGGCAAGGGAGTGGACATCTAAGGACAAAAGAGTTTTTAAAACAATGACTAATCAGAGATGTTAGAGGTGGCAAGTAAAGTCCACATATCAGCATCTTTCCTGCTTTCACTAGACTTTTCATCTCTAAGAACAAGATCACCTGCTAGTCTCATGTGGAAACTTTTTAACCTTAATTTTGAACCAAGAGGTAGAATTGGTATCCATCCAATTCCTTGAACCATTATTTACCAGTGCTGCTGGTGTACAATGCATACATTTTCCCCACAATTTGCAACATCACATTTGTGAAAACAAACCAAACCCCTATATCTATTATAATTGCAAAAAGTGATATATAAGAGCAAAACACAACATTGATCTCCATCAATGGTGGTAGCTTGATCCTCTTTGAACTTCTAAATAAATAAATTTGCAAACATGTGAGCTGTCCACAGGGAGGGATCTTATAAGTATTGTCTTTATGTTTAATTGTCTACACCATGAAAACAGGAACTGTGAGAACCATACATAAATGATCTGCATGAAATTCATAGTCTACATGGAGTTTATAGGTTTCTACATACATTAGATACCTTTCCCAAGCACCAGTTTCCTTATACTAAAGACAGGACTTGTAATACCTTATCTAAAAATTGGTGACAATGCAGGTAAAGTACTAGAAAAATAGTTCATTGTTATCCTACAGATAAAGTTCAAGGGATATTCTAAAAGTTCTTCAAAATTGTCCTGTCAACATTCAGCAATGGTGTGGTATTATGTAAAATGATATGAATGATTAGAAATGTCATTATTTATTCTTTTCTTATTTGAGGTGGGGGAAGACAATAAATGTATGTCAGTAAGAGGATATGTTAAGTGGCAAGTATAGTGAGTACTTGATATATATTCTTCTCCCCAATTCTTACTACTCTCAGGAGGAAAAAGGCTTATAGATGATAGAGCCTCTCCCCAAACCAAATCCTTATTGGTTCCTTATCAGGGGGTTGCAATCTCCTCAACACATTTGTTTCAAAATAATTTGCTTCACATTATAGAATTCAGATTCACTGTCAGAAGGTTATATATCTCCTTTTTATCACAATGATTGGCATGAAATAGGTTTTTAATAAATGTTTCATTATTAAAGAAATAAAACTCTCCTTGCAGCTATTCTATGAAGTTTCCTATTAAATCTCTATGGAAATTATGGCAGCACACATGATACTTAACTGTAACTTTTCTTCAAGAGTTAAACAGATTTAACTCAAATGCTAGTAGCATTAAGTCCAGTCAGACTTAGCTTCCTAACATTACTTTCCTCCTCTGGTTGAAGACGAAATCCTTGAAATGAATTTGAGTCTAAAAGTTGGTGGATATTGAGAAATGAGTCTATCCAGAAAGATGATGTCCCAAATCAAAAAATTATCTTAGAAAATAGGAACTCTTGAGTTCCTCAGGGCTCATGTCTGTGTTCCTCCTTCTAGGGGAGAACATTCCATCTTTAGTCCCTAAATGAGCTATCACGGGCAGAGTGCAACAACTGGTCTTACTCATTCAACCACAGAACCTCATTCCTGCTCTGCATGAAAAAAATCTACTGGTGGTGGAAGAGCTTGAAGCTGCCCTGAAGAGCGCAGGGGAACTGAGAGCTGAGAAGGGGTGAGTGACAACCAAGTTTCTGAGTCCAGGTCTGCGATTTCATGCCTATCTCGGGAATTAAACTTTAAGTGCTAGTAGAGTCCATGTTTTGCTTAATTTTATTTTGTGTTTGATTTACTAATACAGTTATCCTTGTGAAATTTATTTTTGTGTGTGCTTCACTCATTCTATCCAATCAAGAAAACCAAGTTGTGGAATGTGGTGACACAGGTTGAGAGATGAGCTTTCAATAAAAGGAAAAACCTTTATCTCTCTAGCCCCCTCTGGCACACTAGAGGGTGGACAACAGCACATCTCTCACCTGTCACCCAGCTTCCTAACCTCTTTGCAATGTCCCAAGAGACATATGACCTATTAGTAATGACTGTTACCCCCACAGGTAAATTCTTCTAAGGGGTTTCATAGCTTCATAAAAGGTGGACCTGGACATACTTCCCAGGATCCTTGTTCTGTGGGCTGGCCTCACAGATTGCTATCCATCTCTTCCATCTCATTTCTTCTTCTTTCCCACATGTGACTCCTCACACAAGTGAACAAAGTGAGGTTAGTAGAATTAGCTAATCAGCAGTGCTAATTAGCATCACCAGAAACATGTAGATTACTTTCAACACAGATTGCCAGGGCGCTAAATGGAGTGGTTCTGGGTGTGTGGACAGAACCTGAACATTCATACTTCTAAGGGTTCCTAGATGTTACTAGTGTGGCTTCATGCTTTGAGAATCACTGAACTACACTATAAACATCATGTTGCCTTCCTTAAATGGGACTCATGGAACTCCATATATCAGTCATAGGCAAGTGATATTGCTTAAGAAATGATAGAAGATTAAATTACGTTATAAGTAGGCACTGCCAAGGCAGGATTTCACAATGCAAAAGCCTCATGTATAAAATCTTTAGAGGTAGAATATTGTAAGCAGCGCTTCCAAAACTGACCCTTGTTGATTGCAAAGCATGTTCTAGAACTAATGTTTAATCAGAAGTGGATATAGAATATACTTTGTAGCACATAAGTTTTAAGGAAGGCAAATATATTTTTTAGGAATAGTAAGAATAACATTGAAAGTTGAGAGAAGGTTGAAGCTTATACTATCATTAACTGTAAGTAGTGCATTAAACTCACAAATGGTAAGTGGGATGATTTCTAATGGTAATAACCATAAAACTAATGAAATTTAATTTCATAAAATACAGGCAAGGGTATATTAAAACTTTTAAATATAAAGTGGAGTGAAACATTTTACTCTTCTTTAGTTCCTTCCTTTTAGGCAATACAGAATAGACAATTTCAGATGATCTCCAATTTTAATAGTATTTCTCTGCTGGTCAATGAACAGAAAGGATTTGAGTTATGCATTTGACTGTTAGCAACACTCATCATGCTGGCATTTAACATGGCACAGGATGACTGATGTAAAAGCAGGTGCTACCTGAGCTAAAGCCAGCTGAAACAGTTAAAATGGATGCATGGTTTAAGCAATCTTTAGCAAAAAAAAAAAAAAAAATTAAAAATGAAACATTATAGCATCTTAATCTTCATATGTATTTTAAATTATTCTAAATAAGCATTCTTAAACTTTTAAATAGTTTTACCCAAGTAAATAGTTTATTTGGGAGTTATGTTCCCTTATTTTGATCTGATTTATAAAAACAGTAGTAAACCTTATCATATGAAACTGTCCTGTTCAATAAATACACAACAATAAAACACTTCTCATGGATAAAGTCCGAGGGGGGGAGGGGAGAAAGTTTCTCAGGAATACTAAATCTCCATATTGAGAAATTAAATCACATCATGTAATAGATTGATCAAAAGCACCATCATGGATCTAGAGAGGACATCTGAATATTTAAGACATGCTGCTGAGAGTACAGAAAATTCTAGAAGTTTAGAGAACCCTACGGTAGGCATTTGGACTTGCAATATTTCCTCTTGCATCAGAAATGTGACTGGTCTCTCAAACAAATTATATCTCACCAAGTTATGAACAACATTCTACTACAAGCCGTGAAAGCTTATGTATTTTTAGTCATACCTGATTGACTATTTTAATGGTAAACCTCTAGATAAAGCAACCAACCTGAAAATTCACTGAGTTTACCCAGAGACTCTAGCAAGGCAGATTATTCAGTAAAAACTGAATGACTATGCAAATTATAGGCCATGTGAAATTCAGCAGTTCAGTGGATTTGATATTTAAAAATAGTTTGTAAATGTTAAGGATTCTGTAAGTTTGAAACAAATTAGTCCAAAGGGAAATTTAATTCTTCACTGATTTTGCTTTTGAAAACTTCTCCTGAAGTGTTACTTTACCCACAAATTTATATAGCTTGAAACAATAGCTAAGGGAAATTGTAGAAATGTAACAAGCTTAGACATAATTATTCCTTATTTTGAGGGCACATTTGTATATTTTCTAATGAATTATTTTGTATATGTTTATTAATGATATTTTCCCAGAATTGGAAAAAAAATCAGCTACCTTTGAAAGACACTAAGCTTATATTTGAGTCAGAATATTTGAGGCTGAAATACCTACTATAAAATTATTCTAAACCTAAATCTACATATACATTCCAGATTTAGTTTTCTCATTTTCAGTAAAAGTAATTGGCCTAGATGAATCTTAAAAGAGCTTATATCTCTGAGACTCTATAAAATAGTAATAGTTATCACAATGTTCTCATCAAAAGAAAATTTAGATGAAGGACAATTCTACCCAAAAAGGTAGATCATTCAAGACTTGGAATATATTACCTTTACAGACATGTACTTGTATTATGCTGCATTGCTATAATCACCTTTATACCTGCCCTCTTGATCATTCCTAAACATCATTCCTACAATTTCAATTTTTATGCCACAGAATAATGAGTTTTGAGATTTTAGGCAAAAACATATAGGGTATAGCATTCTACTGTATTCAATCTACTTAATACTCAGTTATTCCTTATAATCCTAGTTTTCCACATACCAGACTACTGGACATGTTGCAGTCTGTCTAAAATAAAACATCATTTTTGGTCATACATACATATATGCATGTATATACATATGTATGTATATATGTGTACACATACATGCATGTATGTATGATCAAAATGCATGTATTTATGACCAAAATGCATGCATGTATGACTAAAATGCATGTGTGTATTTATGACAAAAAATGGTGTTTATTTTTGTTGCTTTATATTTCATTTGAACTATAAAATATTTTATTAATTTTGATATTTTAATTATATTTTATTTAAATTATAGCACAGTATACAAAAATTTATAATAGAAACAGAAGTGAAAAATAAATAGGAAGCTGTAATTTTTTTAAAGATCTACCACTTGTAAATTCAATGGCATAGACAAACACCAGAACAAACCAGGACTAGGTTGAATCCCTTGCTTTGTCGGAGTGTGTGGAACTACACAGTTTGTTACTGAGCTAAATTGCTTTCCTGTGAGTACTTCGAGCGGTAGTGAAGTGGCAAGAGCCTGTAACATCGTTTACACTAACTCTTGCCAGAGATGACAACATAATTCAAGATGCCACATTTCCCACCCCAGGGTCTTCGAGGGAGGTAGGCGAATGAGCAAACAAAACCTAGCACATATTTCTCCATGGGTACCTATGTAAGCACATGTATGTGTGCACGCATATAGAAGGAGGCGCTCAGCAAGGAGACTGCAGCCTGAGCTCTCTGTGGTGGAAAGGCAAGCTCATATTTCCAAAACAAAGACACACTGAGAGGCAGTGGGAGGCCTGACAGAGAAGCAGCACCACCTTGGAATCTAGAGGCACACGTGCTGTTGAACCCCTCCATGGAGCGATGATTCTGGCAAGAGATTACAGGGCGGAATGGAGACCTCTGCAGAAGCCATGTAATGGATGGGCGAGCACCTCTGTTCCTCTGGATATGAGCACCTGTAAGGGGTGGAGGCACAGAATCAGGGAAGTGCCCCAAGAATATTCTTGGTCTTTTCACAAGCTTTTCAGTTTCTTCTATATGTTCCATCATCAGAACAGAAGAATTTTTTAATTGTCTGTGAATGTTGGACTTTGAAAATGATCATTTTCATGCTCAGTTAGAAAGGTGATCACCACTCATCTTATTTTTAGCCTCATCTTGGTTGATTCAGAGAATGGGAAAGATAAAGGAAACATTACAGGTATAACTAGTGAAAATCTCTTCAGTTTACAAGTGAGAAAACAAACAGAACTTTTTTTTTTAAGCTCATAGGGCTTCTCAGAGGCAGAACTGGGACCAGAATCCCTTCTCTAGGCTCCTTTCTCTGACCCAATGCTCTTTTTTTTTCTGTGTATTTATTAATACATCCTAGAGCTGCCTTGTTAAACTGAAACTGCCTAGTGTCAATAGGACATGATGTATGCTAGAATTTTTTTTTTTAATATCCCTCACTTTTAGGTTCTCACAATGGAAATCGCATAGTGTAAAAGATTGAAGAGGAATATGAGCCTGATTATTTTTGAGGGTGTACTGATTCCTTTGGAGTCAAATCACCACAAGAGATGAAAAGTGGCCTTCAACTGAGTGAGGGCAGAAGGTAAGTGGACAAAGAACTTTTGAGGCTTTAGGTATGGACTTTAGATTGATTGTTCAATCAGAAACATGGTTACAACACTGTCCTCACAAAGGTATATAAAATATTTATTCCATGTTATGCTCTTTCTTAAAGTTACAATAAAAAGACACAATACCCAGAGCCCACAGGTGACAATAGCTGAAGAAGAAGCACAGCTCCATTTACAATGAAGCTGAGACTCAGAGCTGGCATGGCAGGTTTGCATATGAAATCAGAGCAACACTATAAGGAAATAGGTAGCCCAAGGTTATGAGACATCAGTGATTCATTTGTCAAGAAAAGGGGAGAGAAAAATAGAAATCTTTCATTGAATATTATCGGTCTCAAATTTTGCCAATAGATTTATGACTTTATTTTAGTAAGGAGGGTAATAACAATGTCACTTAGGATGCTATATTTTATATGTGTAAGTATGCCTATAGTTAATAGAATTCATCAGGCAGTAGGTTTGGGCACTATTTAAAACATGGGTCAGAGGGGCATTAATTCCATTCAAAATGTCCATCTGTTGCTGCCCAACTTGCACGAAGGGTTGCGTAGCAACCCAGAGTGCTGCATGGATCTGGTTGGCCTCCCTCTGTTGCTTTTGTTTGCCCTCTGAGAGAGTTGCCCTTGATGGAGAAACAGTAGGTGTTCTTTTATTTATATATTTATTTATTTTTTGGCTGGAGCTTGGCCTGGTGAGTGGGGGCTCATTAGAACCTGCTGAGCTAGCTAGCATTGTGAGGCAATATCTGACATATGAATGTAATTTATCTTCCTGGCATGATTCTTAGTCCCAAATTGATTCCCAAATTCCTAGGACTGTGGAAGTATAGCAATTAAAAAGAAAATAGCAGGGACCTTTCACTTTTATACCCAGGAAAAACACTCAGCAGAGCAGGCAGAGAAAAGGTTCCAGAAGTTTGGTTTGATTTTTGTGGCACATAGTTGCATTGCAGTTTTATGTTATTCAACGTTAGCATATTTCTGAACTTAATCCCTTTTCCACCATAAGTACTGTGCTATCTGTTAAATTAGAAGGTTTCTTAGGAAACCATACATTCTTAATGCCTCTAATGCAAACATTCTAAATACTTGTTTTTCTTGTGACAACTAGTGCAATTATTGGAATTAAAAATTCCTATAAAAAGGATATGCTGTTTTGTATTGTTAGAATTTTTCTTTCTTTTTTTTTTTTCAGAGTTAATGTCCCTCACTGTTTTGTTTTTTTTTTTCTAATGGTAATTATAGCTTTTCTAAAGTACTCATTGTAGGTTGGATGCTATTTTTTTTATGACTTGTACATACACACATATATGTAAATATATATATATATATATATATATATATTACATCATTGTCTACCCTCATGTTCTCCCATAACCTTATCACCCACTTTTATGTTCTTACAGTGGAAATGGAAATCACCTAGTGTCTAAGATTGAAGAGGGATGTTAACCTGATTATTTTTTGAGAGCGTACTGATTGATTTAGAATCAAATCACCACCAGAGATGAAAAGTGGCTTTCAGTGAGTGAGGGCAGAACATAAACATTTGTAATCTTCCTTAAAATAAGCATGATTCTGTTTTTATTTCCAATATCAGCTGTATTTTGGGGGTGGACCTAAGTGTTCCCTCTGGTTTCTAGGCATCATGGATGTGATGGTGGGCCACTGATTAGTAATAGTCTTAGCAAATGACTGTAAAAGCAAACCATTAGTGAAGTGCTCTTGAAGAAAACAAAGTGTTCGACAGAACTGAAAAAAATC
Organism: Uropsilus gracilis; assembly: GCA_004024945.1. Taxonomy (NCBI): domain Eukaryota; kingdom Metazoa; phylum Chordata; class Mammalia; order Eulipotyphla; family Talpidae; genus Uropsilus; species Uropsilus gracilis. The sequence goes on along the minus strand of PVHY01003130.1, from coordinate 97,406 downwards.
CTATTTTAAGAGAATTATTACACGGTACTAATAGAAGTATATAACCATTACACCAGACTGTTTTGTTGTTGTTGTTGCTATAGGTCAACTTAGCTGCTTATTCTTTATTCATGGCACACATTTAGAAATGCCTTCCCTTTACCTCTGATGAATCTATATACTACAATTTATATCTCACAGTTTTAAGCAATTCTAACACCTACCTTTTCCAGTTAAAATCTTTAAATTTTGATAACAAGCCCATTGTCAAGGGAACCCTTGAGAACAGTACCTAAATGCTTTGGGGGCAGGTAGATAACAGGATAATACTTTATACCATAACTGCTATTAAAATGGTAATTCTGCAGTGATAAATTTTTTATTCACATCAAATGTTTATTAGAATCAGTTTTGCTTTCTTTCTATTTGTATTTTTCTTCTAATATTTCTTGAATTCAATGTCAAAAATCAGATATTTCAAATTTCAAGTTCTCATACATACATGTCATGAAAACTGCACTGACCCTAAGCAAACATAGATCTTATGTGCAGGACTGACTCACAAATAGACATTCATTTCATTCCTGTATATTTCACTACTGATTTCCAGTGAGGTAACCATATCATTTATTCTCTAATGGGAATACCATTAGAGAACGAAGCAGGACTAACAAGATAGAACACCAGCACAACTGACATAAATATTTGACAATGTTGGGAATAAGGACACAAGATTACTAAACAGAAGGCACAAATAACAGATCCAATTGTATAAGTAGCTATCAAGAAGTGTCCTACCTGGAAGTAGAAACTAGTGAAAAAACAAACATCATATGCTCTGTCATAGGGGTCAGGACTTAAAGTGGCAGCCCAGATTCAAATTCTGACCCTGTCACTAGTAAGTATGGTGACCTTGGTAAAGTCATTTTGTCTCTTGTCTATCAAAGATTCAGTTTTTCCTGTGTAAGATGTGATCACTATACCTATTTCTAAGTTGTGAAAGTCAAACGAAACATTCAATTTAAGGTGTTTGGTGTGGAACCTGGACATGATAACTATTCATAAATGACTTTTTCTAAAAGAGATTTTTCACCCAAAATCTCAGTACAGAAGCCAGAAACAGCAGCCAAGATCAGAGACATGATCAGGAGTGAAGTCAGGTATCTTTACCAGGGTGGACACTTTTTTGCCCTTTGAGCATCGTTAATGGACCCTGGGAACTTGGAACACCTTCTCGCAGGTGGAGAACATGCTCTTAATAGCAACACTTGGTTCCAGCACAGCTAACCAGTACAGCAATATGAGCAAGATGCAACTAAACACAGAGAGTCAGAAAGGCCTCTTTCTATCTAAATGGATAATTCTTAGATGACATAATCTTCAGAATAATAATAAGAAGAAACTTGGCCATTTGTGACAACATGGATGAACCTGGAGGGAACTATGCCGGGTGAAATCAGTCAGAAAAAGGACAAATGCTTTCACCTATGGGTGAAATAGGAATATAAAGTAACAAAACAAAGGGTCAGAAAAAAGTCAAACCAGTAACAAACCCTAGAAATCTGACCTGAAAGTGGGGTGATCAGGAGAGGAAGAGAGCAAAGTGGGAAGGAACACAAGGGATTGTACCAAAGAGTTCTGAGGGTCTTGGTGGTAGGTATGCTGTGGTAACAACACCTGGCAGGTGTGATTCTGTACCTCTAAATCATGTAAAATGCTATCAACCAATGCCACTTCAATAAGAAAAAAGAATTTTTAAAAAATTTAAATATATATGTATATATATATATATATTTCACATCTTTGTATTCCCTGGATATCACCCACTACCTTCCCTCCCTGTCTACTCCCTCACATCTTCCCCTTCCCCCCCCCCAGTTGTGTACTTTAGTTTGGTTGTTAGCTTATTTTGACTTTTCCTTATATCCTTTTGCTTGTTTTTCCTATATCCCATATATTAGTGAAACCATTTGGCTTCTTTTTCTTTCTGACTTGTTTCAGCTAATAGGATTTCTTCTAGGTATATCCATGGTATTATAAATTTGTCATTTTTAATTGATGAATAATACTTCATTGTGTATATATGCCACATCTTTTTCATCCATTCATCTGTCTTGGGACATGGGGTTGTTTCCATGTCCTTGCAGTTATAAATAATGCTGCAGTAAATATTCAGGCACAGGTGTCCCTTTGTACCCACATTGAGGTCTCCTTTGGGAAGATTCCCAGAAGAGCGATTGCTGGGTCATATGGTAGTTCCATTTTCATTAGTTTGAGGGTCCTCCACACAGCATTCCACAGTGGCTGGACCAATTTACATTCCCACCAGCAGTGTAAGAGTGTTCCTTTCTCACCACATCCATGCCAGCACTTGTTGTTGTTTGTATTTTTGATGTGGTCCATTCTTATTGGTGTAAGGTAGTATCTCATTGTGGTTTTGATATGCATTTCCCTGATTTACACTGAACATTTTTTCATGTGCCTGTTGGTCCTTTGTATTTCCTCTTTGGAGACATGTCTTTTTAGTTCTTTTGCCAATTTTTAAATGGGCTTTTTGGTTTGTTTTTGTTAAGTTGTGTGAGTTCTTTGTGTATCTTTTTTATCAGATCCTTACCACTTGGATGGAGGGCAAAATTTTTTTCCCACTTGGTTGGGTTTCTTGAAAAAAAGAATATTTTAGTTACTTAAACCCTTCCAAACTCACTGCTCATTCTTAAAATAGGGGTGCTTATCTATCACCCACAGGTTGCTGGGAAGATTAAAGTAAAACATTAAAACAAAGTTTCATTTTCTGTTCTTATATATTGTCTGAAGGTAGTGAAAAGACAGTCAAGTACCTTTACCCAGGACATAAATGCATTAGCAGTCATGGTTTCAACCCAGTGAAATGCCAAAGTTCATACTTCTATACTGTGTCTCTTTACTGCCTGGTGCATCAGCCAATATTTAGATGACAGAATTCTGACAATGATGTTTCAATAAACCATGGCAAACGTAAGGATGGAAATTATACTTAGAATAAACTTAAGATCTAACTAACTGGGTCAACAACTTAAGCATTCATAAAATATGACTGATCTATGGTCAAATGCGTTTTCTTGTCCACAGAAAATATTTTATTTATTGCTGAGACCACATGAATCATTTAGTGTAAGTCTAGGGGATTTTAGTTAATGATGAGCAGAACATCCAAGTACAAAATCTGATAGACATTCAAAGTTCAGAGAATGAAATAGCAGCACAGGAACATAGGAACATATTTGATTCTGTGACATGTCTTTTTTTCTCTTATCACATATGATGTTTTCTCTTAAACACTGATTTTCAGAAATTTGACTGTAATGTTTCTTGGTGTGGTTTTCTTTGCCTTTCCATTGGGATTGTCTTAGTTTCTTGGATCTCTGAGTTTATAGTTTTTATCAAACTCAGTCAAAAATAAAAGTGGACTAATCTAAAGATTTCAGGCTCTCTCTTGCTTTCTCTCTCCAGAATTTACAGAGTAAATTTACAGACCATGCACCCCCCCTCCCATATTCTCACCCTCATCTACTAATTTCTTGGCTCTAAAAACTGTCTTTAGATGATAACATAGGTAAATTTTGTACTCAATGAAAATAATCAAGAAACATATAGTAGAGAAATATTGAATTTTGCATTGGCGTAGAGATACAATGATAGGTATGAGAGAATTGATTAGCTTAGGCTCTGACCCTATGACCCAGTGCTCTAAAAAGATCATCCCTAAACTCTTCTGGTAATTTGCTAGGGTGACACCTTGGAATTTGAACATTACTGTGACTTATTGTAACAGGGTGATGATAAAAAGTATAGAATAACCATGTAGAACAGTCAAAGATTTAAGTAGTTGAAACTATTTAAGTGAATTTACCATGTTAGAACTTAAAATCTCCTACCTGATAACTTTTTAAGTACTAGAGAACACTCCCTTTACTAAAATCATAAAATGTACTAGAGCAGGGCACATATCTGTTTCTTTGAGCAGCACTATGTTTGCCGTCCTCTGTAGACAGGCTGACTCTAGCAAATGAAGTCTTATCTCAGTGGATATACCATTATCTGGAATTACAGAAACCAGGCAGTAGTATTTAAAAATAGAAGCAAGATAGGCATTTTTTCTACACTGGACATCAATACTAGAATATTCTTGAGAGTACTTTCAACCCCAAGAACTTGTGACAAAGCTAAATTAAATAAATTAACCATAATTGTGGGGCAAAGTATTGGATAACTAACTCAATAACTGTCATAATTTTTAAAAAATGAGTGTGGGTTAACAATACTGGCATTAGTCTCTGACATTGAAAACTATGATCCTTTGTTGGTTTCACAAATCTAAGTTTCCTGGTCCAGTGCTCATGGATTGAATGGGAAACCTCAATCCTTTGTGTAAGAGACTTGCAACACCATTACAAGAACACACTTTAACTATTCTTCTACTTCTTTCTCTAAGGGACCTGCAAATATTTATCACAGTAACAGTGCATTGTAGACTGAGGAATGGATATACTTTTCATCAACAGTTAATAGAGTCTGAGGTGATACCTGAGGACCTGAAATGACAGTGTGGTATTCTGGGTAGAACAGAGGATTTTAGGGAAGATAATTCTAAGTGAAGTTTTGCTTTAAGTTACAATGAATACAATGGCCCCTCAACCTCATCCTCATCCTATCACCCCCACTATAGTACTGCAAAATATTTCTCTTGAACTCCATGAAAAAGGAGATTCCAAAGCCATTCACTGTTACAGAGCAAGGAAAATACACATTTAGCTTCTTCTTGACCTAGACCTATGTCAGTGTCTAGCTCTCTGTCATATATAGTCTTCAGGGGCACTGAATATCTTGACTTTTGCAGAGCACCCTATGAAGTCACATGTGGTAGGCACAATGCCATGTGAATCTCATGAGTGGAAAGTGATAATTAACTTAAGACCTTAGTATATGACATGTGTAAGCCAGAGCTGGAAATAAAGTTTTCAAAAATGGAGGGAGTTGTCATACAGGTAGAAATTTTATTGGTCCTGGGGTCTGGAACTTCTTAGAGCACTGTTTGTAACATAGACCTCTAAAAATGAAGACATTGAACTCTCAGTTTTGGCATAGCCTATAATTCAGTTGCTAATCCTGATGCAATCTGTTAATTGGTTGATTCAGAAGGTAACCGGCAAAAGATATTTCTGCAGTAAGTGCAGACTAATATGCAGGTTTCCACCTCATACACATTGTTTGACCCTACAGATATGGCAGGGAGAGGGATGTCTGATCCATAAGGACCTGGTGTAGAGTCTGCAAGCCCCAGCCAGAGAGCTACAGTGCCAGCACCTGGTTTTCTGGGCAAGACCATGCAAGTCAGAGAAATCCTCACTGCTTCAAACACTGGCTCTTGTGCTACTGAGCTCCTGTTTCTAGGACACAGGGCAAATCGAAACAGTTAACTCACAAAATGGGTGAACCTTTGACCAGAGGATATTGAAAACTGACAGATAAATTCTCCCTTGCTCTTCCTAAACAAACTTGTTTTTATTTATTTTATTGAGGCAATTTGGCTTGTAACACTGCATATGATTCCACTGTAGGTCACCACACCTCCAACCAAAGCATCCAGAGTCCTTTACCGTAGACCACTGGGTCCTCTCCCCTCTTTGTCCCCAACCCCACTTTTCTTCCTAAGACTGTCTTTTAGATTCAGTTGTTCCTATGGCTTCTTAGAAGACAGTTCTGTGAGCTCAGTAGTACTAGATGCTAGTAACAAGTAACATCCTTACTTCAGTCTTGTTGCTTTCCTGTATCACATTCCTTTCCTCCCACTCTTGCTTTCCTGTGGTATTTTCTAATAAAGGAGGAGCACATAAACCTTGCCTCAGGCTCTGCTTTCTGGGAAACCAAAAATAAGCTCTCTCCACTTAAGCCTCTGCAGGGTATAACCTATCATTTCAGCCCTACATCTCCAAACACCTCCCCCAACACTCCTTGTCTTGCAATTAATGCTCCTATGATATCAAATTGCTTTAATTTCCTCACAGAAAACACACTATTTCACACCGTTAGAATTTGGCTTGTCTTCTTTACTTAATCATGGATGTGATCTTTCATTTTCATTTAATTATCTTCTAGAAATCAACTCAGGAGTCACCTCCTTCTGTGTTTTTCTCTTCACAGGAGAAGCATGAGGTAGGACAACTTATCATTCATCTTTGAGGGGATTGTCAGACTTGCCCCAGACCTCTGACATGCTAGAAACATCACCAAGGCAAAAGGACGCTATATTTTCTCAACCTTTTCTCCCACTCTGGTGTATGCTTGTCATCACCAGAGTCTCCAGGAGACACTCGATAGCCATTCAGGGACAGTGTGATGAGAGTAGGTCAGGAGAAGAAACGGAGGCATCATGAAGCTCTTAGGTATCTGGATTCTAATTTAGATTACAGATTGAAGGGAGAACCATATTTAGGACAGGAGGGAAAAGAACTCACTTAAGAGGGAATACAATTCAAGAATACATGCTCACTTTGGGAAGAAGGATGGAGGAAGCCAGCAGAAGCAGATTCCTGTCCAAGAGCTTAAAGACTTTCCCAAACAGGAATCAAGGTCATATTTTACAAGCCAAATGAATGCTTCTGATTATATCTCAAGTTACTTATATTTCAATCAAAAAGTCATCACATTTAGAGTAAAATTCTTGGGGTTGTGGTTCTTTGTTCAAATATTTTTGGGAGCTTTACCTTTGTTCTATGCTGTTAGGTGGCAGGCTACAAAAATGACTCCCTCAGGGATCATATCTTCAAATTTGGGCCATAGACCTTCTGTGTCCCACCCCTCCTGTTCCCATGTAATTGTAACCTGACAAAATGTGGTAATGTCAAGCCCAGGGTGCTGCAGGAGAATGGAGAGAGGGCCTGGCCCAGCCTGAGCTGAAGGATGGCTGTGCCCCTGATCAAGGTTCTCTTTAACAAGTAGGGTTAATAATAAACACCAAATGATGAGTATGTATGTGGTCCCAGCATGTTCCGTACAGGACATAAATGGCCAGATTTCAGTGAAATCAAATTTAATGTCATTAATTTATCAGTATTGTTGCTTTCCATATCACTTTCCTTTCTTCCCACTCCTGCTTTCCTGTGGAATTTTCTAATAAAATTTTTCCTAATATCACTTTCTGCTCCTTTTCCCCTCTAGATAACATGTGTTCTCTTCCTGTTCTTTCCTAACAAAGTGAAAGATGTGTAAGATAGATTCTATCCCCAGTTCTGCTCTGGATGTCTTTGGGTAATTATTTTAAATAGCCTACCTTGCTTTTGCGATCTTCTACAAAGAGCTTCTCTCAGTCCACACGTAAATTGACATTTCTTCAGGTATGCCATGTGAGATTCTGAAATGTTTTCTTTTTAAACTCTTTTTTCCCCTCCAGAAAGCATCTTTCTTCTCTCATTGCTACTTCTGTCTGCTTAAAGTCCTGCTTATGGCTTCTCCTAGGTTCCTCTGTTTTGGGTAAGGGGGAAAATTCACTATCTATTTGGCTTCTTGCCCATTTTCATCCTTTCTTCCCAGGAGTGGGTGCACAGTTATAAAGACATTAAACTTCTTTGAATTCTGTTTGATGCTAAAGAGAGTTGTTTACTTCCCACTTTTGGAGGTTCACACGTCTAACACTGAACAGTTCACACAGTCAGAGCTGTATGTGTAGTCAGAGCTGTAGTCTGGCCCGGAGTACATTTGGGTGGAAGGAGAATGTGTCAGTGAACGCGGAAGCAATAAGCACATGTGCGCCCAAGATAGAAGAGCACATTTGCCTCCTTACTTCCTGCTGAACATTGAACCTCTTTTGTCTCGGGTTGTCTTCCAGCAAACAAAGAAGCCAGTTGGCCACATATAGCTCACCTTTTATTTATTTAGTTCCCCCCTGTAGTGTTTCCAGACCAAGCTGCCTTACACGAAGGAATCATGTCTACTGATTAGCAAGGCCCGTCGGTAGCTTGGGAAGATTCCTTGTGACCCTTGCAACAGATTAATTGTTTGCCATAAGTAAGTCTCTTAACCTTGTGGTATTTCCCTTTATACTCTCCAAGTGGAAGATAATAATGCTGGGGAAAAATGACTTGATATCCTCAAATGAGAAGCATCCCTTCATGGCTGTGTACGTACAGGCTTCCTATTACAGTAATGGTACTGTTTTGTCCCATTTAAAATAATCAGGAAAGTTCCACAACACCGCTCTCTGGATAATAAAAACAATTCTTCAAGGTGTTATCATTTTACCCAAATGTTTTGCTTTGTTTGATGAGAAATTTGGGACAAAAAGTATTGTCACTCTTCTTACTATCTTAAAGCATCAAAATAAAATTAATAGTATAAATTTATCCATGGTAAGAGGTTGGTGGAATACATATGCCATTTTACAATGATGAACAACATGAAGTGCACAGTCACAGCTATATCAGAAATATAAATAATGATCACCAATTGAAAAAGACAGTGTTGGAAATCTGGTCCTTGACGTTGTCTAATGAAAAATACTAAGTAGGAATAAATGTCAAAACTAGAGAGATAAGGCTCAAATGAAGTCAGCTGACCCGTCTATTAGTTTGGCATTTGAAAACATTGTTTACAATGCCTTTAAAGAAAGGACATAGAAAGTATATAATTTACAAATAAAAGACTTGCTCCATGTGGCTGGTACAATAAAAGAAGCTGTACAGAATAGCATTTAAAAGGCTGAAGGGAAACTGTCACAATAAATTAATGCTGAACTAGGAAAAGAATACAATGAAATAAACCAGAGTGACAACTGCATTTGTAAGCAAAGACAGTTTCCTATATCCAGATTTTAATGTTATGATCCACTGACTTATAAAGCATTGACAAATTTTCTTTAAAATTAATTTTTAAAATTGCAACAGCTTTCTGCTCTTTTTAGACAAAGTAGTATAAATTGTCCTACATTGTCATCTTGCAAGACACTGCTAATTAGGTGAAATAAACTTTTATCCACCTGTATGAGCATTTCTTTGTCAGATTCTTGTACCATTTTTTATGCTTCAGGCTGTATAAATAGCTATACCCTGTATAAATCCTGTATAATTATACATTTTTCACTGGAGTCTTCTTTACAATTGACATTAAAATGTTACTGAGTTGATGTCTTAACAATAATATTTTTATCACATTTTCAGGCTTCTCACCTTTTGTAAATTACAAAAATAATAGTGATGGTAAAAATATGAAAACTAACAAATGCTAACAATAACATAGAAATGGAATATAAACTGTTAGTAAAGAATTTACACTATTAAGTAAATACAAGCTAATACAACTTGGCCAATGCAGTTACTGTAACATAAAGGCAACATTTAAGAATATAAAAATTATTAATATAACTAGCATGTACCTTAAGGACATTATGCTAAGTGAAATAAGTCAGTCACAAAAAGACAAATACTGTATGATTCCGCTTACATGAGGTAGCTATGGCAATCAATTAATAAAAACAGAAAATAGAATGATGTCTGTTGTGCTATTGGAGATGGCTGGGTTGGAGAGTTGTTTCATGGGTACAGTTTCAATTTGCAAGATGAAAATAGTTTATGAGGTTTCAGAGGGTGGTGAGGGTTCACACACAATGTGACTATTCTATCTACTTCCACCCACAAAATGGGTTTATTCAGAAAAAAGAGGAAAAGTATATGTCTGAAGACAGACCAGCAAGCACTTCCTGAAATCAGAAAGCTAACAATTATCCAGGAGCCTTTGGACTAGCCTCTTCATAGCTCCTCTGGAGCTGGGAAGCAGTGTCATTTTCCACTAGTGATGCCAGGCATGTTGGACCTGTAGTTTTCTGTGTGACTCTCTCTTTCTAGGTTCTCAACCTCTCTTAAATAGGGTTTCTGCATTTTAATATTCTCAGTACTTAATTCCACTAAACTTGTCACTTGAAAATAGATAAATTAAATCATGTTATGTATGTTGTACACAATGTAAATCTAAGAAACAATTATAAATAATATGGATCTCTTTGAAAATTTTGATTACTATAATTGAAAAAAAAATGGCTTTATCCAGTTCTGTTGAGAGACTGACACCCCAAACTGACTGTGAAGGCCTATGGGTCACACACAGTGATTCCCTCATGATAGGTGCCCTAGATGCCAGCCCTCTCCTACTCCCCTTCTCTACATGAGAAGGAGTTCAGATGTTGACAAGGCAAAGAACTTAGAACAAGCAAAAGAAGGGCTAATAACTCTGTCTTCTCTGTGGAGAGCCTTCTTCTCTAGGGATAACTCCAGCCTATTGAAAAAGCTGTTATGAATTTTTAAGATTAGATATAATCCTACTTGAAAATGGAGAGAGAAAAGGAACTTAAAATGGAAATGTGGCTGCATTTCTTAAATTCTAAGCTAAAAAAAAAAAGGATAATAGACTTTAGGGCTCACATAATATAGCATCCATGTCAATAGACAGAGATTTGGGACCAAAGCCCTATTAGTGAAGATTTATCATCTGTACATTTATCCTATAGGCAAATAACATAATACATAAAGATACATATGACCCAATCCTGGCCACATGTAAATGACCATGTTTCCAATAACTTTGTTTGCTTATGTGCATGTGAAGTTTGATTATTCATGGAAAAGTTGTGCTAACCATTCAGAAATGTGCAGATTCAGGGAAAAAAACAAGCAATATTATTTTTCTGAATTGAAGCTCTCACTAGTTAGAATGATGTATACAATTTAAAAAGTAAAATTAAAGCTAAGAATAACTGGTCTCCAAGATGATAAATCTTTGCTTCATGGTAATCTGAACTTTAAAGAACAAAGTGATATCTACTGTAGTAATTATTAGTATAATATAAAGCTCCTTGTATTAAATACAAGAGAGAAATAGAGAAAATGCCCAATTTAAGTTTCTTTACATTGGTATCATTAAAAAAATTAAATATATATCTAACAATATTTTGAAAAATCAAATATTGAAAATATAATCATAAGCAAAACTAAAATTTTAGTGATGTAAAAGAAAATGGAAAACTCCTTCATCCTGTTAACCTGATCTCATTAAAGCTTCCTTACTCAGCAAACATCATTGATTGGGTTCCCACTAGTGCAGAACACTGCATACATATTTTGGATTAAATCCAAATAGAACGTATAGTTCTTGTCTTTAAAAATCTTTTCCTCAGATAAGTCTCCCATATTAAAGAAGCATTGAAGCATATTCAGAACCAACAATGATGGCACTAAGGTTCATATAAGCAATAGGTAGGAAATTTTAAAGAACACAGTAGCAAGAAAGAGCCAAGAATGGAATTCAGAAGTGTTAGCTTTGTTCTAGTCAGTATATCATCCCCTGTTAACTTTCCTAATCCGAAACATGCACTAGTCCAATTTCTGTGGATGACCAAGTCAAGGGAAGTTAGTAACAAAAACAGGAAGTAATGGGGGCACATCACAGATATTGTCTCTGGGGTGGCTATTGTTCCACCCTTGGGAGGTCAAGAAAGAGCCTGAATAGCCCGGAGGATCAAAAATGAGAGGGGTCGTGGAGGATTCCTGGGTGCTTTGACAAGAGATGACCATCTGCCTATGTGTGTACTCCCAGCATGGGGAGGGGAAGTTCTGTTCATCTGTGATGACTTCCCCATTTTAATGACTGCCATCTCTCAGGACTCTCAGGAACTCCAACACAGACCTGAGCACAGATGAGCTGAGAGGGAAAGATCTATCTAGCCAAGGAGGATCAGTCAGGACAACTGGAACCCATTTCCAGTCAATAGAGCAGATAAGCAAAGATTTAACAACCTGAGTAAAGAATTAATAAAAACATATATGGAAATTTAAATATAGCATTTAGAAAACTTTATGAAAATAATAAAAACAATTTCCCATCTAAGCATATACATACATGAAATACGAGAGATAGGTGGGTGTGGCCTGGAAGATTAAGGATCACAACTTTTCAAAGACAAAAGATGACTATATAAAAAATTAAAATCTGAATATAATGAAGGAAAAGATAATACTTCAAGAAGAGATCCAATAGACTATTGTACACATAACAGAAGTTCCACAAGAAAATGAAAATGGTGAAAGGAAAGGAATAATTAAGGTAAGGATTACTATATTTTGAAAAACTCTCCCAGTCTCAGAGCAGATTGGATAGTTATGTATGTAGGATGGGAATTTTACATTAAAAAGTCTAAGCTCCAAGGACAAAGAGACAAATTTAAAAACTTCTAAAACTTCTAAGCTAAGCAAGTTATTCATCATGGGAAAAGAAACCTACAGGCATGGTGTTTTCATCAGCAGTGCTGGAGGATAGAAAACAATGAATACAATTAAAGAGGAAAATTATTGTAAGCCATCATATCAAAACAAACCTATCTTAATTTAAAAAATATGGTATTGTCATAAAAAATATCTGAAAAAGTTCATCAGTTCAGAATACAACTGCGTACAGAGAAAAATATTCTAACACAAAGATAAAAGTTGTATTTATTGAGAAATGTGTTACTGAAATTTTGGTAACACAATTGCTTACTTAAAAACTGTGCCATTCTCTTACAATATATTTGAAACTAAATTTCAGGTAAATGAAAAATAAATTTTTAGAACTATGAACACTTTTGCAATCCATATGATGAAATGATTAGTAATCATAATATAAAGAACTGTATTTCATTTACAAGTTTGAAATAGCATGAATGTCCATCATTCTGTAAAAAGTTATAATGAATGTTTCATGGATAATCACAAAATAACGGAACATGAATTGGAGCTATACTAATTCACTCAAAGGGATTTCCCTAGTCATTGAGTGAAAATTCAACAAGAAAAATGAAACCCAACAGAAAAATGAGTTTATAGCCACATATTTATAGATATCTGAAAAGATTTATTATATCTATTATTGGAAACCCTCAGGAAAAAAATGTGTGTTTATCCATTGACACTTAAAGTTTCAAGTATTACATCTTTTGTTGAAAATATCTGGAGGTGAACTGAACCAATGTGAATTCGATTGAACTAAATACAAGTTCCCTTTCTTTTTCTTTCTTTCTTCTTCTTTTTTTTTTTTCTTGCCTCAGACTATTTTACAAACAAAAGAATTGAAGCAAGTAACTGTGTGCTGCTTTTAGAAACTTTGTAAAGAAGGTCTGAACTTTTGAATATAAATTTCTGGTTTACCCAAGTTGCCTTATTAAAAAATACATGGGGCATCATTTCTCTTTGATATGACTTTCCCATATACATAGATACTTAACGCCACACATCATTCTCCAGGAGTCCACAGCATAGTTAACACCTCATTACCTTAAAGCGCCTTAGATACTGGTTATATTGTGAATCGTTTTTCTACTTGTGCCAACATTAAAGACACCTCCTACCTATCAAATGCTATATGTCTATTTTTAAATTCCTTTTGTTTGACTATTAGGAAAGACAAGGTCATCTGCAGTAACAAGGAAACTCAAGAATCTCATGGTTTATCAAACTAAGGTTTATATTTTACTCAGGTGACATGTTCATAGTGGGTCTGCTTCAAAGAGTCATTGGCCCTGGCTGTCAGGAGCTCTGCCATTCACTTCCTTCTGCCAGAACATAAACATTCTCACAGAAAACGTCTAACGGAGCTTTGACAGGGGAGGAGAGCATTTTAGAGATTCTCTCACTGGTAATTAAATTCTTCCATTTGTCAGGTCCATAATTTACGATAAAGAACTAGCCACATAGTTGTTAGACCAGGTTTGAATCTCACCTGAATGGAGTGGTTTCACTTAGGTTCAAACCAATCTCATTATATCACGACAGGGTTTTATGGGAGAGGGGCAGGGAACCCACATCACAACAAAATAAGCATACAAATCAACTCACAGTAACAGAGGAAGGGATGAAACTGCTAAGATGAGATTCAGGAACCAGCTTTTGGGTCTGGGGCACTCCTTGTACAGTCAGTTTCTTGGGGAAGAGCCTTTCACTGCTGATGCCAAATGTGGAAAAGACTTCAGAGACCGCAAAGGTATAGAAACCAAAATAGCTCTGACTGTTGGTTAATTTAGTGCCTCATTGATACTGTTTCCTGAGCTTTGAGGTCAGAGTCACTTGTTAGTTTTAATGTGGACTCAGCTCTCTGCACAGCTAGGCTTTTATCTTTCCATGCCTCTCAAGTGTCTGTTTGCTGATGATTTTATGAACAAGCGGTTGCTTTTTTGCTGGTAACTTAAGTCACTGTACCTCAGTTGTCTTACCTCTCATTCAGTCACGATCATTACAGTATTAATTACAAGCAAAGACAATGCCACCTGACTGTGAGGGTGAGGAAGGACAGAACTATACCTAGATGATCCCTGACTCCTCTTCTGGTTTGCTTTGAAGATTTGGATTTGTTTTGTTAAAATATGTCTTATTCACAGGTGGTAGTGGTTCTGGAGGAAGAACAACAGCAATGAATGAAGAGTATATCAATAATAAAATTACTAAAGAAATCTCTATAAAGGAAACATAGATACCTGCTAAGGTGCTTGAAAAAACAGGAGATGAAAAGTTGCAGGGTGGCATCTAGAAGATTTGGATGGTATTTACAGCAGGAACTAAAGTATGGGATTAGGTTAAAAAACAATATGTAGGACTCGCAAAGGAGGAACAAGAAGGCAGCTAATAAAGATACAGGAATCCGAGGTGGCAGCAATCAGAGCGATGCCGCATAAAAGGCATTTAAAATGCTATAGCAGAGAAGAAAAGAGTTGACTAGGATTTGATTGCTTGGAATGATTTAAGCCACTGTGATTGCTGTTGGGTCCTCATGTTTGTGGGAAACCCTAAGTAGAGTACTATATAATGTGGCATATCATGTTTTAAGATTTAACTTGAAGTTAGGCACTTAGCTTGCAGCCCTGAATTCTGAATAAGATATTAGCTTGCTTTTACTTGAAGTATTGAGATCTTGTTGAAGTTTTTTCTTTCTAAAAATGTTACTGTTACAAAAGCTTGACAAGAGAGCTCACATATGTCCTTGAATTAACTTTAACAAATGCCATATTTTCATTTTTCAAACAGAATTGTCTTCAGACACTTCACTTTATACCGTTATGCAACCAACATGCATAATCAAGATTTACCCAGGGAACTCTGCCTATAAACAGCAAAAGCCAAGAATAGATTTCCCAAGAAAACTAGACACTAACTAGTGTCTAGCACTCCTTTGACTATAAAGTTAGGAAGCATACTACTATCCAGTATTTTATAATGCATAAAGACCTTACTATGCAGATTAATTTATTTTGCTTATAATAAAATGACTGATTCTCCTTCTACTGGGATTATTTTAAATTATATTTAACATACTTAAAGATATTTTTGCATTAAAATGTATCTAAGTTATAATAACTATTGATATTGTTGTTGTAGTATCATATGACAGTTCACTGAAGACAATAGCGCCTTTGACTGTGATGCTTCTTTGTCTCTCTGCTATTAACCCATATGGCCTTTTACCAAAAAAGGACAAAGAACTTGACCAACAAAAATGAAAGCACAGCAAATAAATTTAAAATAACTCTAGATGAGGGACCAGAAAAACTGGGTCAATTTTAATTTATCATAGATCTGAGGAAAGTGGTTGCCATGTAAATGATTGGTGATGTCCCAGTAAAAAGTTCACATAAGGAAATCTCAGAGATATAAATATGTGGTGTTTATTAGCTACTCAGTTTATACCTTATAATAGCAGCTCAAACAAATATTTTCCTTGATTAAAAGTCCATTTCTTAAATAACTTGTACATGTTCTTTTAAGACCTAACACTAGAATTTGCTAATTGAATATTCTGTTGAGAGCCACCTCTCCCTCTTAAAGATCTTCCCATTAAGAAATATAGTATAGCTTTTCAAAAACAGTTTAGAATATATCAATCCCTCATGTTCAAAAAATGAAAAATACTTTTGCATTTTTACCTCAAATCGCCAATTCCACATATTTTGGGGGGGTCAATATTAATTCCAACTAAACAACATTTAAGTAATATATAAAATAAAAAATAATTTCATCACTCAATAATTTTAATATAGTATATGTACTATATAATATACATTGTATAATATACAAACTTAATATAGTATATGTACATGTTGATTCTCAGTAGTGAACATCTCACACTTAATTTTTCAACTTTATTCTAAAAAATGTGTACTCAGTGATCATGGCTTCATGTCATCACTTGTCTTCTTTCTCACTTCCATCACAATAAATGCTTTTCATTTTAGTACACTCTAACAAATCATTAGTAACAATTAAAATTATTGGTTTAAGTAAGAATGGCCCATATAAAAAAATGGGCAACAATAAATGTGGGCATGGATGTAGAGAAAAAGGAATACTCTTATACTGTGTTGGGAATGAAAACTAGTTCAGCCACTCTGGAAGACTGTGTGGAGGACCCTCAAGTGATTGAAAATGATACTACCATTCGACCCAGCAATCCCACTACTGGGAATCTACCCAAGAGAAACAAAAACACTAATTCAAAAAGACACATGTACCCAGATGTTTATCACAGCACTATTTACAATTGTCAAGATATGGAAACAACCCAAATGCCCCCAAACTGACAAATGCCTGAAAAGATATGGTATATTTGCAAAATGGAATATTATTCATCAATCAAAAAAGACAAACTTATGCCATTCACAGCACACGGATGGAGCTAGAAGGAATCATGTTGGTGGAAATAAGCTAGAAAGAAAAAGAAATATGGGATGGTCTCACTTATATAAGGAATACAGGGAAAACAGAAAACAGACATGAAAAATTTAAAACTGTCAACATAACTGAAGCATAGAGCAAGAGATGGGGAGAAGAGTAAAATTGGGGGTGGGAGAGAGCACAAAAGATTAAGATAGTTCACAGGTGATAGGTGATGGGAGAACCTCAGGGTAGACAATGATGTGAATATGTGTGTGTGCAATCAATTAAAAAAAATTAATCAAATGAAAAATGAAAAAAATAGTGCTCCACAAAAAATAAATAAAATTATTGGTTTATATGCTTTGTCAAATTTTTCAGTGTTTATGAACCATGAATAGAGAAAAATATGAGATTTTACCCTAATAGCTAACTAGCATCTTAGACTGTAACAGTTTATTGGATGCTGGTAGACAACATGATATCCCTGAGGAAGAGGATAGATTATAATTCACAGAAATAAGAGTAGCCTAAGTATAAGCCTTTTTCACTGTGTTTCTATAGACTAATCCCACAAGGTCAGAGAACGCCTGTACATAGACTGGTTGGTTGCATGATAGGAGAGAACACTAACTTTAGGGAATCCAAAACTTTTATAACTGGCAATAAGCATACCTGCCCTTTGATCTTGGAGACATTATCTTTATTGTCAGTAAACATGCCTCCCATAGACATTAGAAAGATATAGTATCTCTTCAATGATAATATTACCTCCCTCACATTCTGAAAAGTTAGTCCAGCAAAGATCATCATTTTCAATACATACAGAAAGCAAAAAACAAAAATAGAACAAAAGCCTATGAGAAGCAGTCTTTCGCTATTATATTCTAAATAAGACTCTAAGGGAAAATTTGCTATTCAATAATCATATCCCAGAACATGCAGGTAAGGGCTCTTAGTTATCTAAATAAATTGGTATATACATTCTGCAGGCTGTTCAGGGGGGTTGTCTAAATAAAATAGTCAGGGCCGGGCACGGTGACTTGTGCCTATAAGTGGCAGCCTAGGAAGCTACAGCAGAGACCAGAATCGCCATTTGAGTCCTGCCTGGGGCAACAAAGTGAGGCCTAGCTTCAAAAAAATATCTGGGAGTGGTGGTGCATGCCTGTAATCCCAGCTACCTGGGGATTGCTCGAGTCCGTGGTACCCTGATCAATGTGAACCTGCAGTTTCATAGGCAAAAATAGTCTCCAAAATAAATAAATAAATAAACAAATACATAAATAAATAAAATAGTCATATAATTAATTAATACTTGATAATGGAAGTCTTGACTTACTTTTTATCTAAAGCAAGCAAGTTTCAGAAATACTAGTTAATTTGGCTCTTCACTCTTTTGTGCTTTAACATAGCCTATTGTATTCATAGTATATATTTGAGATGAGGCTGGTTAAGTAGGATATGGACTGTTCAAAAGATGAGGAGTGCATTTGGTAATAGTTTTTAACTTAGTTCTGAAATAAGAAATTCTTGGGAAAAGAAAAATATAATATTGATTGAAAAAATAGGCTTCAGTAAAATGATGACTCCTTAGGAGAATATTTTTTATGATGACCATCTTTGAAGGAAACCTCCTTCTTCAAAGCACAAATTTTCCCAAAGTTCCAAGAAATATGAGCACATGATTAAAAATCATAAACCACGCTAAGCTAGAGAAGCAATAGAAATGGACTGTTTATGAAACAGGGCAACCACGAAGGGACTTTGTAACTTAACTTGAAGTACATACAGGCCTGCTTCCCTCTCCAAAGCAGGCTACAAGCAGGCCATTAGCAATTCCCTTTACCTTGAAGTAGCCACACCTATGCCTGCTTCTCTCCCTAGGAAGCAGGTTAGGAACTGTTCCTTAGCATTTTCACTGTACCTGCCTACTATTGATATGCAAATATCAGCTACCAGCTTCTCTCTGCTTTCTTTCCCTCTTTCAGACCTAAAAAGAAAAACTTAAAAACAGTTTAAACTCTACACTCGTGGGTTCTTTCCACCATCCCCAGCCTTCTCAACCAAAATATCAAACCAAAGAAAGACTATCAGTGCAGACTAATTTATTTCTAACAAAGTGATTTACTAATTACTAAAAAAGAAACATGTAAGACTCAGATTACTTTTACATTGTCCAAAACCTTTCTCAACATTGTCCAAAGTCCTTTCCCCAGATTGCCCAAAAATCCTCAGTCTCTCAGTCCTGATCATCTCACCAATGTCCAGTCAGAGTTCATCTCCAAATGCTTGAAGACATATTCCTTTGGCTGCTCATTTGGCTTGCTCCTCCTTGTCTTCCACGCTGTGTTTTCCTTGTCTTCCAGGTAGCAGGAACTCCATGGTACCGGACCCAGCAAAGTTCACTTTCTTTTCAGGCCTAACTTTTGCATGGCCTCTTTCAGAGACACAAGTCAAACTCAGCAAAACAAACTCCAACACGGAGTTCAAATTTGCAAACTTCTTAACCGCCTTTACCACACATACGGCTAGCCCAGGCCAGCCAAGGATTGCAGGTCCCTGATGGCCACATGGCCAAGCTCACATGATTCACATCTCCATCTCATAAAATGGCCGAAACCAAAAATCACTCCTCCATTAATCTCTCTGACCTCATATTGCATCTGATCATTCTCTTTGTTTGCACACCCTTTATATACCCTGATTTCCCGCCTTCCAGCAACCACATCTGGACCATTCCACTTCTTCCTCCCTCCTGCATCTCCCTGAAGGGAAATTCCAATAAAGGTCATTCTCACATTTTATCATACCTGTCCTTGAAATCTGCAATCTTAAACAGGAGACAATGGGGGTTGGGGGGTTGCATACCCTATCATTTGAACTTGTGACTTAAAAGTAAATACAAAATATAAAACAAGTATATTTAGCAGGTTCAGAGACACAAAATTCACAAGCCACAGATTTAGAAAGCCTGATACATGCTAAGAAAGAAGAATAAAAAGAATTATACCCAGGTATATTTTAAAGAAATTACAGAATATTTAAGTCAAAGAAAAGACTGGACTATCCAGAAAGAAGATGCAGATTATCTTCAAAGTACTGATGATAACACTGGAAACTGATATCTATCTTGCAACAATGGGAGGGGAAGGCTTCCAAGAGATAAAATGATAAAAACTTACTATCTATCTAAAATTGTATGCTCAGTAAAATGTCTTTCCAGAAAGGAGATAAAGATATTTTCAAATTAAAAAATGAAAGTAGACCAAGTATTTCTCTAACAGACACAGTAAAAATAATTAGGGTATAATTTGCAGAAAGTGACCATAGATGAAGACTCTTACAAGCCAGGAGAAATGATGTGAAGAGAACATGAGAAACTATTAGCTAGATGGGCAGGTAGATAGGTAGGTAGGTAAACAGACCAATACACATAGACAGACAGACAGATAGGCAAACTGGTAGAATATTACGAAAGGGATGATAAATACACAGAACTTTTGCTAAAATTGATTCAAGGAGCAACAAAGACTATAAAATGATTAAGTACTTTAAATTGTTAGGTAATTATCATCACATGAAAGCACAGCCAATTATACTGGTGAACTCTATAAGACATTCAAACAACAAATAATTTTAGTATTACATGAACCATCCCAGAATACAGAAAACATGGTAATTATACTCAACTCACCCATGATCATAGATATAAAAAGTGGAACCAAAATCTTAGTAAATCAAATCATGCAATATATATAGTATAAATGTCAAACTTAGGCTTATTAAAGGAATACAAATTAGAAAACAATGTTATTCACTATATCAACATATTAAAAGTAATAAAATATTATTAATAATAAAAATAATAATATAATTTATAATATTGATAAAATAATTAATATTTAAAATAATAAAATGATTATTTTTTAAAAACAGAGTATATTAAAATTCAATATTCAATTTAAGAAAAGCAAATATAACTTACCTCCAATGTCTTTCCCCAAAGTTCTACATTAAATATTAGACTTAATCATGAAACATTATAAACATTTTCAAGATTAGAAAAACAGTTAATGTGCCCATCTTCATTATTTCTATTCAATGTTATAAACTAGGTGTCCTAGCTAGAATAGAAAGGCAAGAAATGCAAGATGTATGAGAAATATGTAAGAACACAAATTTATTGTTCTTTGAAAATAAAGACTTTGACTATAGTAAAGAATTTGAAGATAATTTATCAGAATTAGAAAGAGGGAAAGTTATTAATTTTTCTCTTAACAGTTGGAACTGCTGTACTCTTTGTATGAAGTGACATTTCTATGCACCATAGCTAATATTTTAAAATATGATGTAATAGAGACTATAATTTGCTATTTCATAAAAACTTTGTAGTGTATTATAATAGCTATCAAAAAGTGTAAAAGTCTTTACCAAAAAATAGTAAAACTTAAAGAAAGATGTTATATAAAATGTCTATATAAAGAGAATACCCATGGGCTGGAAAATTAAAAATTAAAAAAGAAGTTTTTCAAGTGATCTATACATTCAATATAATTATGATAAAAAATCTCAACAGATTTTTTTTTGTGCAACTTTTTAAGTCTATTCTAAAATGCATATGGAATTGAAATTTTAAAAATATCTTTAAGACATTAACAAAGTAGAATACATAATCTAAAGGACTTGTTTTTCTGGACATGCAGATTTACTACAGCTATGATAATTAGCTCAGTAATATTGGTGGAAAATTATTGACCAACAGAACAGAATAGAGCATGAAAATAGTCTACAGTACTAAAAACGTGCATGAACTAACTGAAACAGGATATTACGAAGACTTTTTGACTTGGTGACTTAAACACCATACAGACTGGCTTCTCTCTACAAAGCAGGCTGAAAACAGTTAATTAGCATTTTCACTGATCACCTTTACCATTGATATGCAAAAGCCAGCCAGCTACTCTCTGCTTTCAGCTCCAAAAACTGCAGGAAAAAAACAAACAAACAAAAAAAAAAAACTTAAAAACAGTTTAAACTCTACACTCGTGGGTTCTTTCCACCATCCCCAGCCTTCTCAGCCGAAATACCAAACCAATGCAAGACTATCAGTGCAGACTAATTTATTTCTAACAAAATGATTTTCTAATTATCCTAATGACTACACAAGAAACACGTAAGGAAAACTCTGATTACTTTAACATTGTCCAAAACCTTTCTCAGCATTGTCCAAAGTCTTTTCCCAGATTGCCCAAAAATTCTCAGTCTCTCAGTCCTATCATCGCACCAATGTCAGCCAGAGTTCCTCTCCACATGTTTGAAGACATCTTTCTTTGGGGTGCTTCTTTGGCATGCTCCTCCTTGTCTTCCATGCTGTGTTCTCCTTGTCGTCTTCAGGTAGCAGGAACTTCATGGTACCGGACCCAGTTAAGTTCACTTTCTTTTCAAGCCTAACTTTTGCACGGCCTCTTCAGACACAAGTCAAACTCAGCAAAACAAACTCCAACACGGAGTTCAAATTGCAAACTCCTCAACTGCATTTAGCACACATGCTGCCAGCCTGGGTCAGCCAAGGGTTGCAGGCCCCTGGTGGCCACATGGCCAAGCTTACGTGGCTCACATCTTTATTCTACAAGATGGCTGATTCCCATCCCTCTCTCTCTCTCTCTATCCGATCTCCATATTGCCTCTGAATCAGAATCCCCTCTCTTTGTTTCCACACTCTTTATATAACCTGATTTCCCGCCTTCCAGGAAACCTGTTTCACCTTGACCATTTCACTTCTTTTCTCCCCCTGCATCTCCCTGAAGGGAAATTCCAACTAAGGTCATTCTCACATTTTAGCATACCTGTCCTTGAAATCTGCAATCTTAAACAGGAGACAATGGGGGGTGGGGGTGGAGGGACGGGTAGTACACCCTATCATAACTAGTTCATTTCTGACAGAGAGGCATTAAGAATCAGTGAGAAAAGGACAAAAATTTTAAAACACAATGCTAGAATTCCAGTATCCATATGGATAATATAATAAAGCAAACATTAGTTTCAATGAAACTAAAAACTTAAATGGTTTTAATAATTATAGAACTGTTGAGACAATATAGGTTAATATCTTTCTAATCTTTAGATAGGGAATTAACTGTTAAATAAAACAAAGGAATACGATGCAATCCATTAAGGGAAAATTGATGAATGCAACTACATTAAAACTGGGAAGTTTTTTCTTCTGAAATCATCATAAAAGATGAAATTAAGACAAATTGTACACTGGGAAGAGATATTTATAACATCCATAAGAAAGAATTCTGGTTAATATACATAAAGAGTTTCTGCAAATCAATTAGAAAATAGCAAATGCCCTGTTATAAAAATGGGCAAACATCTTAAATAATTCACACAAAGTGTCAATTAACATATGAAAAGATACCTTCTCCAGTAATTGGGAAAAATGCAAATTTTAACTATACTTACATGACCTTAACATGACCTTTCACACTCACAGAATTGATAGGAATTAAGAAATTTGGATGTTAAGTGTTGTAGAAACAGGCATCATATCTCTTTCCAAGGAAAGGATGTCTATTAGAGTAGGCTGACTGCATAACAAAAAAACCACAAATAATAATGTCTTCAAAACTATAGAAATATATCAAAATAGATATTGTGAACTATTAAGTGGTAGGCAGCCTTTCTCCTTCCCTCTTGTACCTCATTCATCATTAAGATTAGCAGAAACAAGTCATTAAAGAAAAAGACAGAAACCAAATGATTTGACTAATATATGGGATATAGTGAAAAAAATAAACAAAAGACTTGAGGAAAAGTCAAAACAAGCCAAGCACCAAACTGAAGTGCACAACTTTGAGCAGGAGGGAAGGCAGG
>PVHY01003130.1:11611-73751 GCA_004024945.1 Uropsilus gracilis | reverse complement strand
AATGATTTCCTGAATGAGTGCTAACCCCTGATGTTTCTGCATGCTCCATTTCCATCTCCATTCTGAAGGGATTTCAGGCACTGAGAATTACAATTCTTGGCATGCAACAAACCTGACTTCTTGAGTGAGGGGTTGCTGGGAAGTAGCAGGTAAGCAACCATACTTGACTTATAACTAAATATATGCTTGTTCTTGTTCTCTTGCTTTTCCAGCTTTTACTTCTACCATCTTGCTGTTGGAAGGGGACTGGAAGAGAAACATGGAAGAGAGATATATCGAGATGCTTGGAAGAGATACTTAGAGGGGATATTTGGATGAGAGATGCATGGGGACGCTGCTCCTAATTCTTGGTGGAGACAATGGCAGAGATTATTTTTACATGGTATATTTTGAATTTTTAGTCTCTCTGTCACAGCTCTCCAGGACCCGCCTAATTCTATTCTGGTAAGGACCTAGCTCCTTACCAGAAGTTTCCTTAGATTTGTGACAAAATTTGTTTCCTTAGATTTGTGACAAACTTACCAGAAGTTTCCTTAGATTTGTGACAAATCTTAGTGGCCCAGTTTCAGGCTAAGTGTTTGGTTTGGCATTTGCCTGGGGGGAGATGGGTAATTTTAGGAGGTTTACAGAGAAATAATTATTTGAAACCCTTTCAAATCTCTCTCTTTCTATATATCAATTCTATTAAAAACTTTTACACAAAGTGGATGCTTCCTTTGTCTCTGTGTGTGTGAATGGTTAAGTCCCTTTCAGAATAAGTACTCCATACATTTGGGGTCCTTGGCTACTCTTTAGTTCATGTACTGAGTTCATGCTGAGGAACAATATAATCTCTGCTGCCTAGATCTTCTTGCATAACACTTAGTCACATGACCTCCTATCACTAAAAGGGAGGGCTACCAAATGCAGTTTCCCTGTATGTAGTGAACAAAGAACCAGCTGATCTCCAGTCCAGCATGCAAGTAAATTAGTTAAAACTACTTTACAAAATAATTTGGTGTCATCTAGGTATGTTGAATTTATATACAAGCTATTTATTACTCTTGTACATATACACACTAGCTATTTGCACACAGAAAGATGAGAGATGAGAGACTATTATATACATATTTATAATTTTATAATATTACATTCTATAATAGAAAATAACCTGAATGTTCATCAATTTTAAGTGGGCAAGTAAACTATAGCATGACTTTAAAATCAAATATTAAATAACAGTAAAACTTAACAAAATTCCTAGCTGTTTTCAACACTGAAATCTAGGGCAACACAGAAAACCCATAAAAGCACCGATATATGCTTTAGGGATACAAATATATATATATATATATATATATATATATATATATATATTTGTATATATATACACACACACATATATATGTATACATATATATGAAATATATAATGCTTAATAAAATGTGGCAATGCCATAAAGGTAAACACAACTTTTAGAGCAATGAGGAGGGAAGGAGGGAGATGAGAAGAGAATACAGCATCTTCATAGATGACATTCACACTCCTTTCCTTTAAACAGGGTGTCAATCATACGGCTATGTGGCTACATACCTCACCATTGTTTTTTAATCTTTCCATTGCACATGTATTCTTTTAGAACTATTAAAAATTTAATTTGTAAAAAATGTTTAATAAGAAAGTGGAATTTCTTTTTTTAAATATATTAAATAATTTATCTATATATAAATTTCACATCTTTGTAATCCTTGTGTTCACCTACCACCTTCCCTCCCTGACCGTTTCCACCCTCTCCCCCCCACCCCCAGTTGTGTACTTCAGTTTGGTTGTTAGCTTATTTCTTAAAAACCATATTTAGTTAAAAGTCACACAAATGAAGTGTCTATATTTGGAAATCTATGGAATTGGGTCTTTTCTGTCTTCAGCAAATATGTTGTAACCACACAAGTATCTCTGCTTTGAAGGTTAATAACTACTCTTAATATAGCCATCATGCTTTAATTTAATGCAATTACTCTTAGACAAGTTAACATCATATGCCTCCTATTAGAACTGTGTCTTTGTTAACCATGGACTTGACTTTGATTAAAATTATATCCTTACTACGCAAACCAATATCATCTTTTATTTTCCTCTCATTTCATATTGCTTTGCCAGCAACCAGTTTTCACTTTAGCAAATAGTTTGTGTGTCCACAGTAAACATTTCCCTGTTTCCCCTTATTTTAATAATTATATTAGCAAAACTCTAATTACTATCTCCAGTATCAAAAGTGTCCGAAACATAATCATCAGTTCAAATTTTCATTTTTCAATGTCATTGTACTTTATAAAATTTAATACGATGTCTTATATTTAACAGCATGTTACTATATTATTTCTGCCTTGAAATGCCACCATTCCTTCCATATAATCTCTCATTTATCACAGTGAAATACTTTCCTTCCAATTAATTATTAATACAATTTTAGCATGAAGAGATCCTGATCTATTCACACGATTTTATAATAACTGCATTCTAATGAAACTAATCTCAGAAAACTAAAAATATTTTAATGCATACTAAATTATGCAATCTTGCAAATCATAGCTACTATTTAGAAAATATCATATTAAAGAAAACAATTAACTAGGGAACAATTCTTTCTGTAATTGACAGAAATCTATCATTTTTTTCTTTCAGTTTAGATATCTAAACAGACATTTGAATATCTAATTTAAAATTCTTTACTTACATAAACAAAAAGTGGGAGGGAGTTCACCTAGTATTGTTGGGGATATTTGTATCCATAAGAACTACTTAAATTGAAGATGTCTGTGAAGACAATATGTTAGATAATAAGGATGGTGAGGGGAGTGAGAGGTAGAGATGAGAGAATAGATGAATAGATTATGTAATAAATAGGCAGATAGATAGAATTTTTTCACTGTTCTTTTTTTGATTTTAGGGTTCTGCCAGAGGCCAGAGAATTCATTTGGTTATGAAAAGTTCCATAATAGAGTGCATATACGAATGTCTCACCCCAAAATGCCAGGTCTACACCCACCAGCACTGGGCTACAGGATGATGAAAGACATTCTAATAGCAACAACAAAAAACCTCAGTCAGCTCTGTGTCAATATCCCATTAACATCCGAGACAGCCTGGGGGGAGCTATAAAGTTACTTTGATCAAGTGTCCCTTGTATGGCCATGCCAAACTATGCCTCAAAGTATCTATTCATGTCTCTTAATTGCAAAGTCAAGTCAGTATTCCAAAGGTTTTCCTAAATGCAAGTACTCTAGCCCTGCCAGATAATCAGTTTGTTCCTGAAATTCCAGGTAACACAGAGTCCTTCAGCAGTATATACAGGGTAACTAGACTTGAGGTCTAGAGGCAAAAGTGAGGACTGGCACCTGACTCAGTGATTTCCATGTGTAGCTCTGTCGTTGAGCCCAGGTTTGATCTAGAGTAATAGACTCCAGAGGACCTGATGTCTTATCATCTGCTGTGCACTGAGATCTTCACAGTGAAACAGGGTAAAAAGAGAAAAAAAGGACTTTTTAACTTGAACACCTATGCCTGCTTCTCTCTACAAAGCAGTCCACTAGCAGTTCATTAGCATTTACCTTTAACTTGAACTAGACACACCTACTCCTGCTTCTCTCCCTAGCAAGCAGGCTACAAATTGTTCATTAGCATTTTCATTGTTTGCCTACTATTGGTATGCAAAAATCAGCTACCAGCTTCTCTCAGCTTTCTTCCCCATTCAGACCTAAAAAGAAAAACTTAGAAACACATTTTAAACTTTAAACTAGTTTGCCTCAATTTACCCTTTTAGACTTTGTGGGTTTTTCCACCATCCCCAGCTTTCTCAACCAAAATACCAAGTCAAAGCAAGACTATCAGTGCAGACTAATTTATTTCTAACAAAGTGATTTCCTAATTACTACAAAAGAAACATGTAAGTAAAACTCAGATTACTTTAACATTGTCCAAAGCCTTTCTCAACATTGTCCAAAGTCCTTTCCCAGATTGCCTAAAAATCTTCAGTCTCTCAGTCCTGATCATCTCACCAAAATCAGCCAGTTAGACTTCATCTCCAAACACTGGAAGACATCTTCCTTTGGCATGCTCCTTTGGCGTGCTCCTTTGACGTGCTCCAGCTCCTCCATGCCATCTTCTCCTTGCTATCCTCCTCCAGGTAGTAGAAGAAACTTCATGGTACCGGACCTAGCAAAGTTCACTTTCTTTTCAGGGCTAACTTTTGCACGGCCTCTTTCAGACACAAGTCAGACTCAGCAAAATTAACTCCAACACGGAGTTCAAATCTCCAAACCCTTAACTGCCTTTAGCACCATTCCGGCTAGCCTAGGTCAGCCAAAGGCTATAGGCCCCAGGCCTTGGCCACATGGCCAAGCTCACATGGTTTGCCTTTTCATTCCACAAAATGGCAGAAACCAAACCTGAATCTGAATTCCCATTTTCCTCCCTCTCTTTGTTTCAAACCTCTTTATATCCCCTTTCTGTTTTCCCACCTTCCAGGAACAGCTCCTGAATTATTACATTACAAAGAAAAAAACCTGTTTCATTTCTTCCTCCCCCTTGTATCTTTCTGAAAGGAAATTCTAATTAAGGCCATTCTCACATTTTATTATATCTTCCTTGAAATCTGCAATCTTAAACAGGAGACAATAACATGGCGGGGTGGGGACACTCACCACATAAACCACTCACTCTCTCAGGTCACCATTATCTGCAGCAACTACTAGAGATTCTGTTCCTTGACTAGGATGGCTCTGGATCCCTGGAACAGAATGCCGTCCCTGTGATAGTTTTTAAGTATAAGTTGTGTGAGGCTCTGATGAGATCTGAGAATCCACACTATGAGCTCTGCCTGTGCTCTCTTCCAACAGTGGTCTACAGTGCCTGTAACTACTGTGACTCATCCCCTTTGAATCAATATAGAGAAATTAGAAAGAAAAGGCAGAGTTATCTGCAGATGAGCATCCTCTTGCTTTCTGTATGATCATGTCCAATATATCAGATTCACTTAACTAAGAAATGATACAATCATCCCACCTTTCCTTCTCCTATCTCTTATCCTCCAAAATCTGAGTCCTACACTCACTCATGCACTTCTGGATAGAGAGCAGGGGATTTCAATAGGTTTCTGGAGTAGGAAAGTTAACTTCACTTCAAAAGCCCTGTTCCCCTGCCGCCCTCTGTTGTCAACACCCCAGTACACTGACTCCCAACTGTTCCAAAGTTCATTTCCACTCTCTCTAATGCCTCGAGGTATAGGATGTATTTTCAGCAAGGGATATTTGCTTGGTCCTTAGGACATGTATCAATGTCCTCACTGCATATTGAAAATAATTAAAATACCTCAGAAAAGTATGGCCCCAGGCGTTAACTCCCTACTTATTGCATTCACCTGCTTGTAAGAGGCCAGCTCAGGCTCCTCTGACTGGTCACGGAGAAAGCCTGAGCTGTTACAAATGATTTTAATAAATGCAAACTATAGCCAGACACTTTAGGTCTTTTAGGGTTGACCCTTTAAGCTGACAATCAGTTTATAACTTACTTTGTAAACTGCATACATGAATTTTATACAAGTAATGACATTATTTGGTCCCAATTGTTATTCAACTGTGAGATGTCAAATGACCCAGAACTTAAATTCTATGGCCCAAGAACTCAAAAAATTGCAAGTAATTAGATATGAAAATTCAAACAAAATCCAGCCCAGGTTTGAACAGCCTGACATGAGCAGCAAGTTTTCAGCACACTTGTATGTATGTATGTGTTGTATGTATATATACATAAATATTTCTTCCTCTTCGTAAAGGTCATTCACATCTGCTAACCTACTGCACAGAATCCCCTATGGCTGAATATGTTTTTTGTACTAACTTAAGTTCTGTTTATAGCTTTACCTAATTGCACATTCTGTTCTCTTCACATTCATTTTTTGCACATATTTCAATAAATTTATGGGGTTCTTGCTCACACTTTTTTTCTCTTAGACTTCTGCAGTTGATTTTGTATTGTAGGTTTCCTTGTGGAGTGAACTGCCTAAAGCTATGTGCAAGAATTTGTATGTTCACTATAATTGATCAGATAGGTCCTTAGGCAAAAATTGAAGTGGATATTTTACTTATATTTTACTCAGTAAAATTCTCACTTACATTTTACTTGTCACAAGGGCTATAACTAGGACCACCAACATTTATAACTTTATGGTATGTTCAATGGGAGATTATAAATGTTGTATATCATTATTTACTTACTTAAAATTAAAACTTGAGTATAATGGTGCCAAACAGTCTTCAAATGGTTAATTTTCCCTTACAGAGCTTTGGGTTTTTTCTGTTGTTTTTGTTTTGTTTTAGGTTCACTGCTATGGCTAATAATAACACAAAAATCTGCATTGAAATTAATATCATAGACAGTAGTAGTAAAATGTAGGAACTATTAAAAATAGATTAAACTGATAGGGGAAAAGTATTCTTAAGTAATATCTCTGTGTTGGTCTTATGCTTTGGTTTTTACATCTATAAAGAAATGAACACGTAAATCCTATTGGTGTTAACAGTCTAGATACCTGAGTTCCTTGACCTATCTTAATACCTAAAGTCAGATTGCCAACAAAATCATGTGCTTGTTCAGTTTGCAAAGGTGCATTTGGAAGATAAAATGGCAATAACTTATTTTATCTGGGAGGTTTGAGGTTAAGCAATATTAATGGCTGGTTAATGGCTTAATGAGTAGGTTACAAACCATTTAAGCATGCAATGAACCTTAGCTTTTCAATGACTTTCCTAATGAAAGATCTATATGACTGCATGTCTTGTGTCACAGTAGAGATAGTAGGAAAGGTACCTAATCAATTGTGATGGTAAATCAATTGATCTGTAACCCTGTTTTCATACAGTGAAAAAGATATGGAAAGAACATTTTACTATAACTTTATTTCCAGCTGAAGATCAATAAATAAAAGCGACAGCTCACTATTTGAAAACGTTCCCTTGCACTGTGCTTCGAAAGCCAAAGCAGGCAGATTGATGCCTTATTTCACAGATACATCGTTTTTTTTCTGTCACTTCTCTAAGATTTAAAGTTCTTCAAAATTTAATATATGATAGAAGATATCTGTTAGTCTATGACAAAAATTCAGATTTAGGGTGAAACTATGGCATAATAAAAAAGTACTCTTTGCCTTTATATGATATCACTCCTAAATTGTTCATCAAAGAAAAGGCATTATTATTCTCATTAGCTAATCTTTCTTTAAAAAAAAAAGAACATAGAAATTAATCATAGAACTAATGCTGTTAGCACTTCTGAATACACTAGTTTATAGTATTTTTAAGCAACAGTAAGTCACAGGTGAAGAATTATTTATTAAAGATATATTTGTTAAAGGACTTGTATCTAAGATGATATTCTGAAAATTCAACAATAAAAACAACAAATCCATTTAAAAATGAGCAAAAGATCTGAACCAAAAAGTTATATAGATAATAAATAGGCACATGAAAATTTATTGAAGATCATTAATCATTAGGGAAATCAAAACCTCGTCAAGTTACTACTGCCTACTACTGGTAAGACAAAAATAAAAAGAACTGACAATAACAAGTGCTGACGAGGACACGAAACAATTGCAATTTACATATTAGTGGTAGGAATATAACATATATTGGTGGTAGGAATTCAGAGGTAAGCAGTTTGTTAATTTCTTATAAAGTTAATAAATACTGACCATATAATCTAGAAATCCCATTCCTAGCTATTTACTCAAGAGAAATGTATTCTTATGTTTAAACAAGAACCTGTACACACATTTTTATGACTTATGCATGATTATCAAAAAATGGAGGCAATTTAATTCAAATGGACTTTAGTTGGAAGTGAATAAAAATCTTGGAAAAATTCATATAATGGAATAAAGATACAGAGGTGCAAATTACTGATATAGACATATTTTGTGTAAATCTAACTTACATACAAAAATTAAAGAAAAATTGAATGAAAAAGCTACAAAGGTCTGATTTCATTTATATGACATTCTTAATTTTTAATATAAATAATTTATTTTATATAAATTTCACATCTTTGTGATCTCCCAGGTTCACCTCCCCCCACTATTCCTACCCTGCCCCACCCCCTCCCCCCAGAAGTTGTGTACTTTAATTTGGTTGTTGGCTTGTTTTGACTTTTCTTCATGGCTTTTTGTTTATCTTTCCCATGTCCCATATAATAGTGAGACCATTTGGTTTCTGTCTTTTTCTTTTTGACTTGTTTCTGCTAATATGATTTCTTCTAAGTCCATTCATGTTATCATAAAATCATCCAATTTTCCATTTTTAATTGATGAGTAATATTCCATTGTGTGTGTGTGTATATATATATATATATATATATATATATATATATATATGACATTCTTGAAATGACAAAACAAAGGAAATGGATATCAGTGGTTTATAAGAGTTGGGAGTTAATGGAAAGCTAATTACCATAGAACAAGAGGAAAGTTTTGGGAACATGGAACCATTCTAAATTAATCGTAGTACCTAAGTTTATACACTGCACTTTGCAAGTGTGTGGTAAATATTCTTTAACTTGAATTGAATTACATTCAATATTTTTGGATAAGTTAATTTTATAAACTCAAATCTAATTCATTAACTATGTACATTGCTTCCAACTTAGCAATACATTTCTACAACCTCAATAATTACATCTACAACAGTCAGATTCCTGGAGTTTAGTGTGTGTTATTAGAATTCTCAGTTGAAATTCATCTAGTACCTTTTATCTTCTTAATCAGTTTTATGTCCATTCTACTCTCACACTCTCCATGTTTCTAAGATCACATGGATTTACAGAATGGATGTTTAGGTGTGGTGCAACTAAAAAAAGAAATGAATAATTTTAGAAGCCAAATCAGCCTTTTTCCCACTTCCCCAAAGAGACTGTCTTTTTTGGTCAATATACCTGGACAGACAAGGTTGTTCTTATCTTCTTGTACACATGGATTAGATCTCTGTCACTGCTCTGTGCTCACTGCCTGGAGAAATATGCCACTGCTTTCAGGTGTTCTGTTTTGCTTTAGGAATGGTGCACATTTTCTTTTTCATCAAAATGAAACATCTTTTTATTTACAGATACAGTGCTCTATACTGATATAGTGCATTCTGTTCTCTGAAATGAAATGGGCAGCTTCACTTACCTATTGAGTGGAAGAGCCTAAATTTAAACCTAGGCAACCTGCATCAAGCAGTTATCATTCTGTATAGACTTTCAGATACTGGTATCTATGATGAGAGTCCACTACCTCACTCAGCATCAAGATTTTTGGACCAAGAGTGGACAATGTAAACATGAGGACCTCTTTAATATATTGCTTTCAAAAATATTTTTTTGGCCATGTTACATGTTATTTTTTCATCTCTCATTTATGTGCTCTAACTTTGTTTCAGACTGTATTTAGCTAGGTATTTCCTTATCTGGGCACCTAGTACATCAAGGAATCCTTTAAGGGACAGGTTTTATTTATATTTTCTTGGCACATCTAGCATTGGCCATCTTTCAGTAAGTTCTCAGTATGTCTTGATAAATAAGTAAATGAAAGCATGCCTTCGGCCCCAAGGGTAAGTCAATCTTCAGAGTTTCTCAGGCTCTTCTTGAGATTCAGAAGACCAAATCTTCACCCTCTGATCATTAAAATGAAAGGACCAGGTGTTCCCTTATACTATTTTTGAAATTTGTGTTTAAGAGAGCATTATTATACAATAAAACTACTATGAATTTGCAGGGAAAAAATTATTTCTGTCCAATGAGCAACTAGACAATCTCCCAACTAGTGCTTGGCATTATATAATAATTGCCAAAACAGCACACTTTATTAAGTTACCTATAAACATATTTTCACCTTAAATAAAGGCACATTGCCATATATCACAAAAGTTTTTAAAGTTTTAAATCTTAGAAATTTTTATTTCTTTCCTCTTTAATTTTTTTCAGGCCTTTTAATAAGAATTATATCTTATACTCCCACCACTAGTCCTCTCACCTCTGTAGTATTTTTAGTTCTAGAATCTATAAAATAACATATTAGTTCTAAAATATTTTTATTTATATCTTTTTTTAACTATACAGTTTATTTCAGGCTTAAAATATATATATATATAATAGAAAATTAGGGTACAACAAGATATCAATATGCAAATTAGGATACAACAAGATGTCAATATAAAAAATATTACAAGTTGCAAAAATTTAAGACAACTTGAAATTTGGATACAATAATATAAGTAACAAATGGGCATGTTCTCCCATATCCTAGTTAGGAGATTTTTTTTTTTTAATAATTTTTAAACTTTTTTTTGTGGAAAGATTAGTAAGTTACATAGATAGGTATACATATTACAATACCATAATTACTAAATTATACCTATGCAAAATAATATATTAGATACTGATGTGTGATTTAAAAGTTTCAAATACCACTGGGATGGCAAACATCAAATCCAGTGTACTGATTATTATTTCTGGGAATGTATAATGGGGAATAGGTTAGATGAGATATCCACAGAGAATGTCAACTAACTCTGTGATGGTTTTTTTTTTATTTGATTTAAATTTTTTAATTTGTGTATATATGTGTATTTATATTTATATTACATTATTGCATTATTGTGTACCCCGGGGCTTCTCCACTTTGCTAACACCCATTAACCATCCTAATCTTTTGTGTCCTTCACCTCCCCTGCCTTTTTCCCCCTCCTCCTTTCTCACTTCATTGTTCTGTCCCATTGGTTGTTTTTACTTTTTCTTAATCATTTGTTTATTTAATATATTTATTCTTTGTCTTTGCTTTCATATACCAAAGGTAGCATGCTATCTCTTTACTTTGTGCTGTTGCTGTTGTTTTTTAATAGCATAGCTTTATTTTACATCCTGCTTGTTTTTTCTCAATATGGGATTTCTCCCCTCAGGTATGGTCATCATAGTTTTCCTATCACCAAAGTACCCTATTCTTCTACCATAGTCCACTGTGTTTATTCCCCCTCCTCCATTTTCATTTTCTTCTCTCCTCTGGTGTACCCCTCCTATACCCTTGCTTTTTTACCTAGTAATGTATTCTGTGTATCTGCCATTCTATGTACAGAGATTCTCATGCCTTTTTCATAGTTAAATATTGTTCCAATTTAATGGTATATCATAGTCTATACTGGCTTGCTTATAATATTCCCTTATGGGCAGTGTTGTGGTGTGATGATGATATTGCATCATACACATGAGTTGTGCAATGCCTCCTAGGCTAGATTCCAACCCTAGCCTAGGCAGGGTTGAGGCAGGGTTTCTGGGTTCGAGAATAAATGCATATAAAATTTTCTAGTTTATATCTATAAAGTTTGCCACTCTACATCCTTTCCTGAAATGTGTAATAGCAGCCATGACCTCATGGCCTCATCACCACTGAACATTAGCACTTTTTGATCTTTTTGTCAATTTGGTAGGTGAGAAAAGTGATCTAATTTCATTTCACATATCTGTTCTTATGAATGAGGCTAATGAATACGAAACTGCCAAAAATATAGAACTGAAACATAGAGCGAGAGAGGGGGTAGAGGAAGAAAATGGGAGAGGGAGAAGGCACAGAAGACTGAGATTGTTCACTGGTGATAAGGTGATGGGAGAACCTCAGGTTAGACAATGACATAATATATATGACATAATATATATATATATTATATATAATATATAATATATTATAATATAATATAATATATATAATATATAATATAATATAATATAATATAATATAATATAATATAATATAATATAATATAATATAATATAATATAATATAATATAATATAATATAATATAATATAATATAATATAATATAATATAATATAATATAATATAATATAATATATATAATATATATATATTATATATAATATATATATACACACACACAAATATACATATATACATAATCAATAAAAGCAATTAAAGCTTAAAAAAAAGTGTTAGTCTCCATAAAATATAAAGAGCCACTAGAAATTGATATGAATTAATGGATCAACAACTCTATAGAAAAAATGAACAGGAGACAGTTTGAGATTAGTAGTTCTACATTCAGTTTTTTGCGAGTCTTCCACACAGCCTTTCAAAGTGGCTGGACCAGTTTTGCACTCCCCTCAGCATTGTAACAGTGTTCCTTATTCAAATGTTATGGATACTAATGCTTTAATCAGATATGAGTTGTAGATATTTTGGCTTAATTAGACATTTATCATTTGGCTGTGCTTATGGAGATTTATTATTTTGCTTTATTTTTGTCATGATAACATATTTTTTTCATTGTTAGTTACTAACAGTTGTCAATCCTTCCTTTTATGGTTTCTGGATTTTGGATAACCATTAAAAGCCTTTTTTCCAGTTCAAGGTTATGAAAGAATGAGCTCATATTTTCTTTTACTACATCTATGATTTCCCTTTTAATATTTAAAATTTTAATTTATTTTTCTTTGTGTAAAGTACAAAGTATATACTTTGTCTTTTTTTTGCCAAATAGTTACTCATATGTTCCAATGATATTTAACAAACAGTCTCTTTTTAGTACACTTCTCTGAGTATTAGGGCAAAAATTCCCATGTCTATTTGTGCCCATTTCTATTATTTTCATTCTGTTTTTTATAGGTCTATTTATTATGCACCATAATTACATTTTTATATCATTTTCTACTAATTAAAAGTAAAAGCCTCAACTGATGTAGGGAAACATGGATTGCATTTTAAGCTAACAAGTATGACAATTATATGTCATATCACTTTGCTACTCTTCCTAAAGTTCAGATTACCACCTGGATCCAAGTTTCCAGTTTTTAATCTAGCATGTATACCATTATAGATTACACTGTAAGGCAGAAACATGAGTTTGGAGTTCCAAGCTCTGTATCACCCTGAGAGATCTTTAGACACGTATAAGGTTTCTCTACAGCAAGCTGGTGCTTAACCTCAACCAGCAGAAGTCTGATAGTGGGTTTATCAATCCATGCTGACAGTGTATCAATGTTAGCAACATGTTTCATGCCATCTTATGTATACCAGAAGGCTAGAAACATAATCTCTCCTCAGACCACTGAAGAGATGGAACAAGTCACACAAAATACTATCAACACAATATAGCACAATCATACCTCTCACATTCCCAGCAAGCGCAGTCAGGTTGATGACCATAAACCTCTCACACTTATCAAGGTGTTCTCAAGCGGAAAAAATGACTTCATGAATTTTATGGTGTAATGCAGATGCCTGGAATCCCTTTCCTGGCACTGTTAATTTGACTGACATACTGTTCAAATCACACTGGCTTTATCGTACTGAGTCCTATGTCAGTATGCGACTCTAATTTCAATAGAAAGCCATTTGATACAAATAACTCATAAACAGTATTTGCAGACAGTAGAAATATATGAAGGTGCTTGAGTAGAACATATTTCACTATTTATTCTATTAATGGTCACCATGGTTACTCTCTAATGCAAGCCTTTAAAAGATATCTTAACAGTGATGGGAGCCACCAGTAATTTATTCCTTTATTTTTTGTCATGTGTCAGGCCCACCTATGCCTGTGAATATTGATTCAATACTTGCAAAATGAGCCTGCATTGTGTAGAAACCTCAAAAATTCTGCGCATTTCTTCATGTTTGTTCAAATTTCTTTGTCTTGTCAATAAAAATGCAGACAATTTAGTTTGTGTTAGCATGTTAAAGTAAAAGACAATTTACTCCCAGTTTCTTATGGTGTAGGATTACTGAATCATTTTCAGTTTAAACAAGTGCATGTCTGAAAAATTTTCTGAATTTAGAATCCTTAAGATATAGAAGAAATTATTTATGTTAAACTCTTAGGCTAAAATATTAAAATTTACCACAAAACTAAAATTATGACTTCTGAACTTTCATATTTCAAATACTAAATTCTGTGTCAGAGCACAGGTATTTAGAACAGTGAAATATATTTGTGAAAGTCAAAATGAATGAGACACTATCTTTCCCCTTTAATCTATAGTCTTCTTGACTGCTATTAGTGTCAGAAACAAAATTAGATTTGTTCTAAAAAAGGAGTTTTATTTATTTAATCTAAATTTAAAAGAGTCATTTTTGGATAACTTTTAGGTCAACGAATATGGCTTGATCAGAATATGATAAAAGGAAATTGGGATAATAACCCAAGTTTCTGAGCCTCTGTTCTGTTTGAACAAAAGGTAACTTGAATAACAACAGATGTGTGCTGTTATATGTAAATACCTTCTGGAAAATGTAGGTAAAGATTTCTTCAGTATCCAGAATAATACATCTCAACTTTCTGATGACACATGGAAGTATCAAAGAGCAACACTATAGGAAGAATGAACCTGGAAATACAAAACTAAGATGACTCATAAGTCATGGACTATAGAGTAATATCTACCTAACTTTTTAAAAGATAATCAAAAAGGTCTATTAACATATAATATTACCGAAATTTTACTTTGATAGTAGGAATGGCTAGTAACTTATGAAGTGTGAACCTATGCCTCTATACCATAGATGGAGTTGTAAAACAATGTTAATTGAATAAAAAAGCACAATTAAAATAAAATAAGTAAAAATAAGTCTAACTCCTTTCTTCTGAGATCAAGCAGATGCACAGACAAACTCTGAAAGGGTCAAAATTTTATCTAACATCCCTCGCTCGGTAAATTGGCAAGCTAGAATTAAAAGCAAATGATCTAGAAATAAGAGGGAGGTGTGGAAACAATTGAGAAATAATATAATTAAATATTAAATAAAATGTAGCATCTTGACAATGTGATAAGATAGAAAAAAACAGAAATTACTTCCATAAATACTTGCTAACATAAAAATATTTATGGAAAAGACAATTTTTCACACTGTAATTCTTAAATTTAGTCTGTTTATAGTTTTTACTAAGGTGATAATGATGAAGAATATTAATCTTTGAGACTCTTTTTTTCTTTTAGAAAAAGAACCATGTTCAGTATCCAGATGATTTGTGATATAGGATGTGGGCAATGGAGATTTCCTCATGTCCTAAGAGTAAGAATTATATTGCATTATCAGTGCATCTGATTTATAAAACAATAAAATATTAGTGCTATTTTTTAAAATGCTGTGTCTGTAAACCAATTTGCCCATTTTTGTAAGTGTAGAGTCTAGAGAATAAAGTCTTGAATATTGGCCTGGAGGTTTATTTTACTCACTCTATCATGACTACAATGTCTGCTTTGTCTTCCTTAATATTTTCCATACCTCTCATTAGACCATTTATCATCGTAGATCCTAATTTGCAGATAATGTGTTTCATAATTAATTATGATTGACTAAATTAAAATGTTCATCTAGATCAGAAGTTCCTACAAAAGAAAAACATTTCCAATTAGCATTGTTTGTGCAACCACTAAAGATGGAAAAAAATGGGCAAGGTAAAAATATTAAACTAGCATAAGAACTGACCTTTTGAAGAAGTGGTGAAAGAGATTAAAGCTACTCTTCTGCTAACTTCCTAGACAGTGGGGTTCTGTTGCCTTCTAAGCTTAGAAATTCTCTAACAAAGTCATAATTTTTAGTAAAATTTCTGTTCAAATTATAGTAAATTAAGGTTAATAGATAATGAGAGAATGTTATTCTTAGTCTCCTCTCTTTCATACATATATGTATATATACACACTCAAACTCTCATACTGTATAGTTTACATGCACACACACACATCAGTGATTGATACTTGAAAACTTACCATCAGAAAAAGAATGAATCTAAGTTAATGAAGTGTTGGGTGTATAGTCAGTTCATATCTACAAATGTCTCCCAAAGACATGATGTTTTTCAAGTTTGGTAAACAATGATAGACAAAACAAGACATCTATTTCAGCATGATATTCTGCAGGAACCATCTCTGATTTGTTTCTCTCTATCATGTCATAATAGACGTCAAGAAAATCACCAAATCTTGTGATTTGGGGAAGGAGTAGTAGGAAAAGTTAAATAGTAAAGACAGAACATAATTCCAGCTATGCCCTATTCTAACTGTGCTAAACTTGGTAAATATTACTAATTTTGATGAGTCTCTTTCCTAGATTGATTGTATTTTCTAGTATCAGGGTACAAATTGTTCATACTTGTCCTACATTAATTAATGAGAAATTCCTCTTTCCCTCTCAAAAGAAACTTATTTTATATAATCCATTGTATGACTATCCTGCATTTCATTTTTTTAGTTTTGAGGATACTTTTTAAAAAATCTTTTTAGATTGATTGCATATATATAACATTGTTGTATATATGCAGAGATTGTGCATATATATGTATATATATATATATATATATATATACACTAAGTTTGACCCACCATCTTGTCACCTGTGAACTATCATCTTAATCTCTTGTGCCCATTTACTTAATCTTTAAAACAAAACTAGAATTGAGATCAATACCAGAAGTGGTTGTAAAAATTAAGAGAACATATCTGTGCCAAAAGTTTGCCAGGAGGACTATAAATGGATTTTTAAAATCAAGAAATCCAACCAATGAATATAAAATTTACAGTCAAGATTTCATTGGCATTTTAAGAGACAATCTCCTTGGCATAAACAAAAGCTTTTTTTTTAGGTCTAGTTTTAGACTTATTTTTCATAATATAACATAATTAAGTGCTTTTCAAATATCTCTAAGAGAAAGAAATAATTCCCATGTCCAAATAAATACATCATTTATCCTATCCAGTGTGCTTCTTTATTTAAAAAAATATTAAATAAAACAAAATGTGAAGAAATAATCAATGTGAGTGCCATTTTTCTTTGCATACCAGGGACTTTGTGATCATTTATTTCTCTTTCTCTCTCTCACTAGCAGGTGGATAGCATGTAATATTCTCTCTGAATCACATATGAAGAATCACAAGCTTTGCTTCTCAAGCTGCAGAACCCTAGAGGATTATTCAGGTAGAATAACAGCTTGTGAAAATATCTCCACAAGAGAATGTGACTTGAAAAGGAAGACCTAAGATGACCCTTTAATTATCAGCATTAGAACTCAACATTATAGGCAACCTAGGAAGTTTACATTTCAAAAACAGAGAGCTTAATATTTTGAGATAGCCTAAACAAACTCAGTGCTGATAGTGTTTATTAAATATGGAAAAATAAATACAAAATCAGTCAGTGTGTCTCTAAGGAAACAATCTTGAAATATCTCCATATATGAAAGGTAACATGGACCCCTCATCTTTCTGACCTGTGCAGCAAGGGCCTACATT
Source organism: Uropsilus gracilis (assembly GCA_004024945.1). NCBI lineage: Eukaryota > Metazoa > Chordata > Mammalia > Eulipotyphla > Talpidae > Uropsilus > Uropsilus gracilis. Next base: position 56,444 of record PVHY01003130.1, on the reverse strand, counting down.
TATAGTTCACCTTCTCACCCGAGAAAGTGCTAATAACTGCCATTATTTTCTGTGCAAGCCCTGCCTGTAACCATGTCCTCCTCTGATAAACCATACCAAGTGCATCTGATTATCACATCAGTGGTTCAAGCAACTGACATCATCCCTCAATTTATCAAATTAAAAGGAAAAGGCTTTGTGTAGTCTAATAATTGTTTCATTAACATGAAACAAGAATCATGAAGCTTCAGATCTGCATCCAGATTGTCTTTACATGGTTTTGTTGTGATTTGCTCCATGAGTTGGACACTAACATGGCTCTTATAGCTTATTAGCTGTTGCCATTATTCTTTCATTAACGTATATATATATAGCTATTGGATGTGGCAGCTTTTCACAGAAGACAACACAGCAATATGGAAAAAAATCATACACTTGACTTTGAAAGCATGATTTTCAGTATTCTAAAGGCTTTAATAGAAGCACTGCCATCAGTTCAGGATGGGAACGTGGGCCTTATGAAAAAGCTGTATAAGCATAATATATTCAACAAATCCTAAGATCGGAGATCAAGGAATTTTATAGTAAATTTCAAATGATTCTTAAAACTTTTTGTTTAATCAGAAGAGATAGCAATTGTGATATTCCACTGTACATAAATATATCAAGAGGAAGAAGTATTTGGGAAATATTTGCCTGATAAAAATTAATTTTGGAAATTATACATCAGATGATTAGAGAATGTCAGGCATGTTTCAGTCATTTCATAGCTACCCCTTCGAAGTCAGGTTGCACAGATTCATGTTTAAAGGAATGTGCTGATCATCACACTTTAATGTAATTGCTACTTTCCAATATATAATTTACACTATCATTTCACCTGGATTATATAAACAACACATTTATGCTAAATATATATGTAATAAGTTATGCTTAATCATTCTTAGTTTGACAGTGTAAGAAAAAAGATTCAAAGGGGTCATATTACCAAAATTGAGGTAACCATGTATGTGTTAATTTGAACAAAAAGAAGCAGATGATCTAGTGAAAAGGCAAAGGTCAGAGTCTGAAAACCAGTTCCGCTGCTTACTTACTGAGAAGTGTTGGTAAATCACTTAAAATCTCTGATACGCGTCTTTATAAGATCCAGTGTAGTGATTTTGTTCCATGAAATGTGAATGAAAATACTCGCATAAAGAGCCAATAAATATTCTTTCTTTTTTTGGGAGTGATGCTCATTGTCTTCCTTATTTGACCTAACTTACTGCCAAATGGACTTCGAGATTGGATCATGCTTCCAATAATATTCACCATTAACTCCATGCCGGTCTCCTCCTCTCTTATTCCTAATTGTGGCTTTTTGTACCTGTACCCATGAAGATTACTAAGAATAGCAATTAGGGTCATTTCTACTTGGGTAACCCTTAACTCAAGATCAAGATCACCTTCTCACAAATTTGGCATGTCCTTAGACTTTCTTTTCTCACAAGAGCCCTGTAAATGCTGGCATTCTTGTTCTTAATATAAATTAATCTTAATTTTAAATCTATCATCCTTTTCTCAGTCTTGGGGATGCAGAACATGTATGCTATTTTCAGCTCTCTTTATCTCTCAAATCCAATCAAGTACAAAGTCTTATTTTGCTAATTTTAGCTCTGAATTGCCTTCTATTTCCTTATATTTCCAATTCCACCTTCTCTGGTTCAGGCCATTTGGCTACACAGCTACATTGTTGTCAAAACCTTTCATTTTGTTACCCTGCCTCTAATTAATCACTGTATTAAGTGTATCATAGCTTAAATTAACATTCATTTATAATAGTATTTAGTCATGTCATTCTTCTGTTTAGCACCTGTATCTTGCCAAGAATTTCAAGACCAACTCTACATTCTTTAGCATGGCACTAAAGGTCTGTTCTTTCTTTTTGTCATTTTATTTCCCCATGTGATCATGGGCAATAGGTCCCTCATTATTTCTAAGACACATCTGGCAGTTGTATACCTGGGATTTTTGTTCTCACATTATACTCTTGAAATTACTTTGATTCTTCTCTTGACTTTAAAACTAACCTGTCTTTCAAAATCCTGTGCAAATTTCATGCTTTCCAAGAAGACTTATTACTAGTCCTAAATGCTTGTCTCCTCACCAGTTGAAATCCATCTACATAAGCTTTTCTGTTGACTGTGCATAATTCTGGAGGCATATTTTTAATTTCCTCTATGTAAAGCCTTAAAATAGATTTTCTGACAGTCCTGTCTTTAACTTTATTTAATTGCTGCATATAAATTACTACTACAATTCCACTGATTTTCTCATCTTTTTCTAGAAATTGACTAGACAGAACCTAAACTAGCATCCTGAGCCCACTGACTTCTTTTTTTTTAGTATAAATATAAATCCTTCTTTGCTTTTGGACATATCTGGAAATATTTAATTTTAATTTGTTGTTAATAAATGTCATATGCACAAACAGAACACATTGAGACTTTATTATGATCCTGCATTGAAACTCTACATTGAGTTTAAAAGATAGTCAAGCTTGTGAGTAGTGATATTAACAAAGGAATGAGAAGGAAATATAGGATACCTGGTCCACTATTTTCTTGTGATTATCATCCATAATAGCATTTATAGTACTCCAACCCAGTACTTTTCATTCTAGTGATGTAAGGAATGATACTAACAATTTGTTTAATAAAAATTATTAAATGTGTGACTATGTACAGTCCCTCTTCAGAGAACAAATAACTACTTTTGCCTGGTCAAGTAGGGAATTATCCAATCCAAATCTTAGTAAACAGTCTGCTCTTCTAAACACAAGCTTTCCTATGATCCAGAAACACAGCAGTTGCATATGGAAACACAAACTACTTAAATGAGATTACATTCCACCAAAATAATAACTGATATTAAATAATGATTTTTAACTTATAGTACTCTGTTTATTTCCCTTCTTTTCTTCTACCTCACTCTCTCCAAACTTTATATTAAAGAAAAATTAAAGATTATGCATTCACTACTCTCAAACTCCCACACTGCATAGCACAGAGAATGTGTCCAACAAATGCATGCTAAATAAATTGTAAAGAACAAAGCCTGGCACTAAGCAAATACAAAATAGGAGCTCAATATACATATTTGACTTAATTTAAAATAAGGTGTAAATCCTTTACAAAAGTCAAAAAAAGTGAATTACATTTCTTGTAATGTGGATTTTAACTATAAGATGGAGTACTCAACATTGAATTCTGCTGTCAGTCTCATTTGCACCAGAAATTAGTATAACACTGAGTACATTCTGTTTTAAAAATGATATAATAGCTTGACTATAGTATAGATATTCACAAGCAAAAGAGACTAGTCAGCATAATTATCTAATCAAATTGAGAAGAGACCTATAATTATGTCATTTAGCTCACATCTCTGTCTTGAGTCATAAAGGAACCTTAATTGTGACCAAAATAGGTGATGATGATAGAGATTCTATCGAATTAATACCAATGTTTGACTTACCACAACCTGCTCCTTTAGGGACCACTATCAAATCTAATTTTTGGTGGGAATATTTCCAATAGTTCTAGAAAGATAAATTTTAAAATATGTTTCCTTCCTCCACTCCCAATTTTTAAAGATATTTTAAAGCTTCTATTTTAGAAAGTATTTTGACAAGTTGCTAAGGTTTTCCCGTTAGTTAGATTATGCTATTTTTTCACATCTCTCAAGCAGGAAATCACCAGAGATCTAACCAATGATTTAATGTTCATCTGTGCCTGAGAGAGGCTTCAATGGCTCATTAATGTAGGCTGACTCCCACTCCTATTGCCTTTGATTCTACTTTTAATATCTGTGTAACTATCACAGGCATATCCCAAGCACAGAGACAACAATTGGAAAGTCATAAAATTATATTTCAGTCATATATAGCAGGTTAATTTGCTACATAATAATATATTTCAAATTATATGTATTTATTTTTTATATTTAATATTTTTTATATAGCCTAAATGACTGTTTTGAGGGTATAATTTCAAGTGGTTGTCAGCATGTAAAGTTTTCTCTTATTTCATCAGGAACTAAAAAGGTTGCTGTCCTGAGATCCTGTATAAAAATTTATATGAATTATGTACTATTCTTTTTCCATTCTGTATTATCCTTGGCCAGCTAGTAATTATTTTGTATGACCATAAGAGAACTGTAGTCCCTTTAGTTGCTACATACTGAATACCTCATGGGATAAAGGAAACTGGTAAGAAAACAAAATAAGACCACCCAAGCACTGATATCTAGATTTCATATATCAAAAAACCTCCTGATGGTGTGGAGACTTACAGACTTCCAAGAGAAGCAGTGCCTTACTTACTGAATAAATCAGCAATGATGAAAATGAACAATGTCAAAGCAACCTTTAGAAATCTGCTGTATCTCTTTAATGGTAAAGTAACGTAAATATAATATGTATTCACAAAAGGGATGAAAAGTTCTCTTTCTGAGCAACACAGGAAGTTAGGGGTTAGAGACGCTGGGAATGAGTTGATGGTACTAACACAAGACGTGGCCCAGATCCGGTTCCTGCTCAAGCAAATGAACCTCCGTTTGACCAAACGGTCACAAGATCGACATTTTCTCATAGGTTTTAAGTGGTTCATGGCAAAGCAGATAGTTGTCCAAAGACAGAGGGGATGACACTCCCCCATATGTCTGCACTAATTAGATAAAGAGAAGGCTCCAACTTGAGTCATAATATCTTGAATTGGATCCTGGGAAAACCAAAATGTATTAATAGAAAAACCAGTGAATGTAGATGAAAGATTTATGGGAAGGTTTGTACTCTGTCAAAACTTTCCTAAACCTAAAATTATTCCAAGACAAAAAGTTAAGAGAAAGAGTGATTCTTCAGCTATTATGTTCTCCTTAGAGGAGAAATGCAGGGTACAAAATAAGGTGACCATTCAATATATAGTCCATCAACACAAGTAGAAACGATGTGCCAAAGTAAAAGAAACTGATTCGTATTAGGCTGGATTCCAGCCCACCAAAATTTCATTCCTTCCTGAAGTTTTAGATATACACAGTCTAACTCATTGTTCCACATTTTTCTAGAAAATGTAAGCTCGATGATTTAGATGACGATTCAAATAACTGAGTGCCTACCATGTATACTAAGTGTTATTCAGAAAGTACAGAGGGTTTGGTAACTATTTACAAATTATGGAAAATATATAACTGACTACACATTCAACCATAAATAGACATGTAATGTTTATTGTGCTTGAGCTTAACTAAGGAAGGAAAGAAAATTCACATTGCAGAAAGTCCTATTCCTTGATTTTTGCAAGATTTTTTTTTATTGTTCTATGCTCCCCTTCTTTTAGCTACAAAAAGGAGATGGTAATAGCATCTGGATCCTAGGTTTGCTGAAAAGATTAACTGAGGTAATGTAGACCCAGTGTGACATAGTAATATTTTGTACTTTTTATAAGGATTTCAACGGACATTTAGAATTCTAGTACTGTTAAAATTAAATTTTAAAAAAATCATCCATTACAGAGATAACTGGCTTTCTCTGTGGACATCTCTTCTATTCCTATTCACCATTATACATTCCCAGAAATAATAATCAGTACACTGGATTTGATGTTTATCATTTCTGCGGTATTTGAAATTTTAAAATCACACATGGGTAAATAATATATAATATTCATGGTTTATAATTTTGTAACTATAGTATTGTAATATGTATACCTATCTGTAACTTGTTTTCATCCCACAAAAATAAATATATATTCTTTAAAAAATTAAATAATGAAACTATCAATATTGATTAGACACCCTGATGGTGTTTTACTAAAACATATAAAACAATAAAGTTTCTTTCTCAAATTAAAAAAAAAAAATCCAGTACTGTTGACACAAAAGCTATTGGTAAGAGTGGGCAGTGCATAGATAGGAATTATCTAAACTTCAGACACTGGAATAGTCTATGTGCCTTCTAAAACTGCTTACAAATAGAACTGGCTGCACACAGCAAGTCAATATACATGGGTGAGTGTGAGATGAGCCCAAATTAAGTTGAACAAAATTCAGTGCTTATTTTGAAGGTTAAGTTCTTACATATTTTTTCATAATATTAAGATGCTCTGCAAAACCAGTGGATGCTGACAAGTCAATGAATAACTTGTCAGTGTAAACCCAAGCTGTTTGACTGATAATCTGTTTAGTTTCTGTTGCTTAGATTGGGACAAATAGCTGTAACAGAGAATTCAGTTTGTAAACAATATATTCTCTTGAGATAAGGGACACTGCCAGTGTTCTGGCGGACAATATTCCAGTGTTCTGGTGGACAATATTGTTGGTAGACAATGTTCTGTCTGAGAAGACACCCTTCCCCAAAACAGACCCTTAGGGACATGTGCAATCCTCAGTGACTACGTCACAAAGTGCCTCACACCACTGGCCTGTAGACAATATAACACCACTTCCTAAAGTGGCACTTTCCTTGACGAATATAAAAGCAGTGGAGTCAAACTTTAATCAGCACCTGTGGGCAGGTGGGGAGCAGTCCTGGAAATGTGGAGGCACTGGTGGCACAGGAGAGCACCCTCTTCCCATCTTCGTTTTGTAGGTTCCCAACCTTAACACATTATCTGCTTAATCAATTCTGCCATCTAGTGGGCACTTTCCAAGCTACTACTTCTCCATGCTGAGTTCCCCTTTCTGATAATAATTGAGGGGTAGGTTTGCCTGCTTAAAGCACTGGGTACCAGTTGGGAGTGGGTGGGAAAGTGGAAGAGGGAAACTATAACCCTCTCATCAGAACAGTAGTCACTGGATAAAGAAGAAAGTGTTCCTGGGGCCTTACCTCCAGAAGCCAAACAGGTAGGAGTCATGCTGAGCTGTGTGGCTTCAGATCAGCAGAGGCTGCAACAGGCAAAGAGACCACCTGTTAAGCGAAAATCCAAAAAAATCTTCAAAGACCTTCCCATGCCGAAAACCTGTGATGAAAATCCCCCTGGGTTTTAACCATCTTTGAAGGCAGCCCCTTGTTAGCCCTGCCCCCTCCTTTTGCTGAGAGCTGACTGTGCCCCCCTCTGAACCCCACACTGAGTTGTTTTGGGGTTTTTTGTTTGTTTGTTTGTTTGTTTTTAAGAAAAAGAAAGGTTATTTGTAAGGAAAGATGTTTCATTACTTCTTGACGGACCAGCCTCACTTTCTTATATAACTTGTTTGTGTCTTGTACTAAGGAGTCATATATTTTAATACTCAAGATTACACTAATAAAAATAGCATTTCATAATTAAGGCTGCTGTATCATTTATGTTGCTATTAGAGAACAGTTACAAATGTTTTTAGGACATAATACTGAGTTGAGAAAGTATTTATTTCCATGATGGCTGAAACATTTCTAGAATATTGATTTTTATAGTTTGTATAGTGAATTCTTCTTCAGTTAGTCTTCAGTTAGTATTTTTTTGTAATTGCTGTTTCCTTGGAGGTTTTTCCCCTTTATGGAGATCTTGATCTCTATATTTGATTTCATAGAATGCCCTAGAGATTTTGTTAGCCTAGGACTACAAAATCCATTAATTTCTTTGCTTGGGAATCATACATAACAATATATAAATCTGGACTCTGCATATGAGGCTTTTATTTCTCACAGGAGATGTATTTATTCATCTAAAGACAAGCATTCTTGATTCTTTCCAGGCCATTCCATAGGAAAGGAACAGTTCTTCCAGGCTCCTGGTTTTATTCTCCACATCTTCCGGAAGCCTGAGGGCTCACTGTCTCTTTCCTCTAGTTGAACAGCAACATATCAAGAGCCAAAGCTCAAATTCATAAACTGATACTCCACCTAAGGGGATTCTCCTGATCTCCCCAGCAAGGAATTTTCTTGTCTCTCTTTTGCTGTGTTTTTACTAAAACAATACTGTTACATTTTACACAAGCTTTCATAAGTTCAATCAAAAGGAAGTAGATCTCATTAGGTCAGTCTGCCATATTGCTGGAACTCAGTTCTTTTCCTGTCTTTATTGTTACACACAGTTGAAAATGCTTTGTTCTTTGTTTTTATACCAAATTGCTTTTTAAAGTAGAGCAAGAAAATACATCATGCCATTTCATCCCTTCAAAGCTTCCAGGGTTGAAATAAAGTCTTGCTCCATCTTGCTCCATATTACGGTGTCATGACAATTGTTTTTGCTATTTATTAAAAATCACTATGGTGTGAAAGTACAAATGGAAATACATAAATGGAAATACTTAATATTCATATATAATACATGACATTCATATAATACACAATTAGAAGGTGTTGCATTAACATCCATGGATGCAATATTTTAGAACTAGAAACTACCTTAGAAACCATCTCATTGTAATGAAAAAAAAAGGCTCCAACGTTCAAAAATGATTTCCTAAGGTTTATGTAATCCCTCCACTAAAACAGAACCTCAACATTGAGTCTATTGCTCAGAGTGAACCAATATTTTAATATTAAAATAAATACCCAGATAATCTCCTCATTAAACTTATTATCTGAAGTTGTAGAAAATTGCCCATTTATCTTAAAGTCCTTTTATTTTAATTTCCTGGTATTTTAGAGCTTATTCGTGTTACAGTTGGCTCTAACAATTCCATAACATATTATTTATTTATTTATTATTTGAAAAATTCATTTTATTGATTTGTCACATTCGTGCATTAATTGATCCCTCCTCCCCACTCCGTATCCCCCCCCTCCAGTCACTCCATCTCCCTTTTTTCTGCAATTTGTTGGTTGGTTAAGTTGGTGTTCAATTGTCCATTGTTTGGCCCGTTGGTTTCTTCCGATATCTGGTAAATGTTTTTTGTTTGTTTGTTTGCATATATATGTATATTTATATTTATATTACATTAGTCCATTATTGTGTACCCCGGAGCTTTCCCATTTCACTAACATTTGCTAACCATCCTGATCTTTTGTGCTTTTCACCTCCCCCACCTTCTTCCCCCTCCTCCTCTCTCGCTCCATGGTTCAGTCCCATTGGTTATTTTCATTCTTTCTTATTTGTTTGTTTGTTTTTCCCTCTATCCATCATATAAGTGAGACCATCCTGTGCTTCTCTTTTTCTTTTTGACTTATTTCTGCTAATATGAGTCTTTCTAGTTCCATCTAGGTTGCTGCAAATGACATGTGTTTGTCCTCTTTGATTGATACGTAGTATTCCATCATGTATATGTACCACATTTTTTTTAGCCAATCATCTGTTTTGGGGCATTTGGTTTGTTTCCAATTCTTGGAAATTGTAAACAGGGCTGCAATGAACATGTGTGTACATATGTCCTTTTGAATTAATATTTTCATGTCCTCTGGGTAGATTCCTAGTAGTGGGATTGCTGGGTCAAATGGTAAGTCCACTTTCAATTGTTTGAGGGTCCTCCACACAGTCTTCCATAGTGGCTGGACCAGTTTGCACTCCCACCAGCAGTGTGGGAGTGCTTTTTCTCCATATCCGCGCCAACAATTGTTTTTGTCTGTTTTATTTATATGGGCCATTCTTACTGGTGTAAGATGGTATCTCAGTGTGGTTTTAATTTGCATTTCCCTGATTATTAGTGATGTGGACCATTTTTTCATGCCTATTAACCATTTGTATCTCCTCTTAGGTGAAGTGTCTTTTTAGTTCTTCTCCCCATTTTTTGAGTGGGTTTTTTGCTTTGCCATAACATATTTTTTAATGTCAACACAAGGAAATCAGGATTAAATGCCAACTAACAGTTTTTAATAAATGGATACAAATATTTTATATGTGCATTTGTGTGTGTCCTACCAACATTTTTACTATAGTCTTAAAACCTCTGATTATACCAATTATGAAATTTTTTTCTACTTTCACTTTATTCTTAGCTTGCTTTATGTAATGTGTGTTTTTTTAATATCTTATTTATTTTTTATGTGGATTTTACTGGAAAATGGAATTGTATAGACATGCTGTGACAAGTGACATTTTGCTAAGCAGTTACATTAACCTGCTCATCTTGCTTGAGGAGATTATGGATTTCAGTGATAGAGTTTTTGTTAACAAGGATTTCAGACTAATATTCTATAATTTACCCAAATACTTTGATTGTCTTTTTCCAGAGAACCTGGAAATAATTTGCTTAAAACATTCATTGCTAACTTTGTCTCTATGGACAAAAGTAATAACTCTATACACATTTACCTAATATTTAAGAAATACAAATGTAATTTTAGCAACAAGGTTTAAATAGATTGATTCTTAATTCTGAATCATTGAAAAGAATACATAAACAATGATTTTCCCAAGGGTCAATGCTAATGCTAGGCAAGAATGACAATTCATTTGGTATTTAGATTAGGACAGATATTAGTACTTCCCCCCGACCTCACAAAAAAAAAACAACAACAACAAACCTCCCCCCCAAACCCAACCTCATATAACCCCCTAGCAGGCATTTTGAATTTATAGTTATTTAAGAAGTGATATTTAGGTTGTGATGTTCTCAAAAACTGGCACAAACATAAGATAAAATGATAAGTGAAAAGGCACATTGATATTAAAATGCTACAGGAGGTCTGGCTCTCTGAGCTTTGGTTTTAGAAAGTAGTCCATGCCAGATGTTGCAGAAAAAAGCATAAAATCTACATTATGTGCCTAATTGTACTGTATTACATCACAGGGATGGGGATTTTTTTTTCCTGACCACAGCTGCTGATAAGGATACGCCCTGGAGCATGAAAGAATCAGGCACTCTCTAGACAGTGCAGGTCCTTAATGTTTTGTTTTGTTTTCTGGAAGGGTAAGGAGAAATGTTCCTTTAAATCTCTATAAACATGAATGATTGTGTCCTCAATTTAACAAAGTTCATGGATGTGGATGAAAATACTAAACTAGCCAAATTAGATGAAATCTGTGGGGGAAGGAATTGGAGGAAAAAGAACCTGTCAGTTAAATCTGGGTATTAGACAAACTGGGTTTATAAAACAGTGCCACTGAGGCTCCCCAAAGTCCCTGGCACTAATGAGGATCATGCCTTGCTAAAACATGCCACAAAAATACTCTGTTCTCTTTATATCAGGAGTCGCCATACATAGTGAAGTGTGGAGACTGGAAAGGGTTAAAATGTAACAACATTGTGTGGCTTTCAAAACTCACACCACCACTGACCAATTTAAGCAAAAAAAGGAGGAACTCCCAGCTTGTTACTACTTTAATCCATCTAGGAAAATCGTATTTCTCTTTCAGCTAATACAGTGCTACCTTTGTATGGTGTCTATTGTGCCCACACAAAATAATTTTTGGATGCAAAATTGTTTGCAGTTAGTCTCAATTTTTTTCTTTTGTTAAAGAATGTCAAACCTTTAGAGAAAGTTGCATTCCGAAAGCTATATTCTAATTTTTCATAAAATACCACCTGTCTTCAAAAGAAATTAGATTACTTTAAAAACACTTATTAAATTTTTTTCTTTAATAAAGAACTTGAACATGTGAAATCATTATCATATAAAATTGTGCTTAAGTAAAAACCCAACTTTTATGTACTCAAATTATCTTTCCACATCTAGTGGTAGATGGAATGTGTGTGTATGTGTGTGTGTGTGTGTTTTATTTTGAAGTCATAAAGAATTCATAGAGGGAATAAATGATTTTCCTTTTACTTTTTTTATAAAATAAATTTGTGCCACAAATTTGCCAAATATCTCAATGTTTACATCCCATGGAATCAGCTTGGTAGATAAAAGTCCTGTTTGTCATTCTGGAATTCATCTTTTCCTTCTCACTGGTTCATTGCTTTTCCCCATTTTCTCTTTTCTCTTTCTCACTGAATTCTGTCTCATTATCTTATAGCAGAATCTCCAATGGGTATTTCATATTTTTAAGTTAAAAATCTTACTGTCAATAGGAAATACACTGTAAACTTTAAACTGAAACAGTTTTGTGTCATACTGCCACCTAATGGTTTCCACGATGAATGACCTCTCATAATTAATTAAATAGCCTACTTAATAGAAGAGAAAGTTAATTAAAACATAATTCCCAGATTTTAAGAATTGCTAGAAAAACCATTTTATGTAATTATAAGAACAAGCACAAGTAGAAAAATTCTTCACATCTAAAGTTGTTTGCATTTTTAAGTAATGGATTCCTTAGAAACTGATTTTAATATCAAAAAGATTCATCCAGGACATTTATTTCAATAGCTAGTACTCTGACAGTTCCCTCTGAGCTGTAGCAAAGACTTTCAGTAATTATGAACTTATTTGTCTCTATAAGTTACAACTGAGGAGGAACAGTAAGGGCAAACTGAGTTAGTACAAGACAGCCTGAATAAACGGGACTCCTTGACATTTTCGCAGACTCCAACCCAATTCCATGCTGCAGAGACCTCAGGTGCTGAGGATTACACCTCCCAGCATGTCATGAATTCCATGAACTGAATGGGGGTGGGGAGTTGCTGGAAATTAAGGACAGAATTAAGCAGCTATGTTTGACCAATAATTGAAAACATACATGCTGTTGGTCTCTATTTTTGAGTTTTAATTTGTACCCAGGGACTTGGAGGAGATGGGTGGAGAAGAGATGCAGAGACATTTCAGAGAGATTATGATGTGTCTTATTGAAAGACACATGTTGGTGACAGATATGAGGGGAGGGTGTTTTGGGTTCACATTAGTGACTATCTCTTGACTTCGCATTGTCTTACATGGCATATTTTGAATTTTGAGTTTCTCTTTCAGGCCCAGCTATCTGGACCCTTCTTAACCCCTTTCTCAGTGATTCGTTGCCAGAGGTATGTTAGACTTGAGACACGCTTTGGGGTTACAGCAGCTTTATTTTATGTTAAGCCTATTTGTCTCAGGTTTGCTCTGAGGGAATGGGTATTTGGGGAGTTTTATTAGAAAAATGTTATTTGAAGTTCTTTTCTTACTCTTTCTATCTAGGTACATAAATTCTATGAAAAATCTTCCATACTAAGAGTATGCTTCCACTGCCTTTGTGCACAAAGAAGGCCAAGTGTTTTTCAGAGTGTGCACCCCTAGCAGTTTGGGGTCACTGGGTAGTCCTCAGTCACATGTTAATACAAAGAGCATACAGATTTATAATTTCATTTGTGTATATCCTGTAATTTCACTTTGTGGCTGACTGTCCTCATAGGATTTCACTTTTGAAGGACAAACTTATACATTTCCTTCATTGCTTCTATCATACTCATTAAAGTAGAAACTTAATGGAGGGAGAATGGACGAATACCCTGACTAGCTCTAGCTTTCGTTCTATAGAGACCACTAGACTCTATTACTTTGACTGATTTATTTCTCTGAACTTTAGTTATAATATCTCTTGCTTGAAAAGATAGAGTAACTGATTTTAAGTTGCCTTATACCTTAAAAATATGTCATTAATGGCATAGCCAACTAAGATTCATATAGGATCATAGTTTAATTCCACATCACTGGTCAAAAATCTTAAGTCATAGCTCCAGTTTCAAAGACCTTTGATATAACTGGAGGTAGAAAACAGTGATCATTTATCAGGCTAATGAGTTCTATCTGGTTATTAAGATAACTATTGTCCCCATGCAGTTAATCTAGTCAATCATATTACCCCCAAAATTAGTAACTGAAAGAATGTACATAGGCCAATTTTATGAGCTTATTTTATGTATATGAATGCTGTGTTTACATAATACATATGGAAGAACAAAGAAGCAAGTTTGTTATTCTTGCATACTCTATCTTAAGTATTAGAACTTTATTGTAAGTCACTATCAATGAAAATTAGCAGGGAGAAGAAGAAAAAACAGTATGCAGTCAAATACAAGAATACAATAAGTTTGAATCAAAATTATATAAGCTAATTAAATCTGACAGAGATAGATAGTTACCCAGTGCACAAAGAATGCTGGAGGTTGGAATAACATTGACAAAATTCTCTTCAATTCTACTCAAACTACTAATTAAAAGACTTCCATTTTTTTTAAAAAGGACTCTAACACTTCTATATCCATTTCAAGAATATAATGAATTCAAAATCGTTAAATATGTAAAATTCTCTCTTAAAGCAATTTAGAAAGAAACATGACTGTACATATAAAATATTTTCACCTGAGGAGAAAAAAAAAATGTAGTGACTGTGTTAAGAACAAGTTAACAAATTTTGTTTACAAACTTTTTCCCCTTCCCTTCTTCCTTCCCTCCTTCTACCCTCCTTCCCCTTTGTTTTACCCAATTTTTTTCTTATTTTGCTTCTCTCCTTTTCCCTTTCAATAGTTTTCAATTATGTCAAGTAAGTTTAAAGAAACATAAATTAAGGAAGTTCCATTCATTAGGGTTTTTTTGCCACCTGGTTACTAAATATGGGTTCGGAGAAAATTGTTCCAGAGGCATGTATGCACCACCAACTCTCTTATATTTAGAATGAAATAAAAATCTTTACTGTCTACCTGTGTGTTCCCCAGAAACAGAGAAATATCTGACTCATCTAACTTGGAGCGTTAGGAGTGTTATAAGACAGAGAAGAAAACCAGTATATTTTGCAAACACACAAGTAATAAAATACTTGAGAAGTTCTGAAGGGAGCAACAGAGGAAAGAGACAAGGATTAGAAATCATTAAGAAGATTTAGATTAAAAACCAGAGCCCACAATGCACCAAAAAGAAGAAAGTACCCAAGACAGGGAAGATTAAAGTATCTCAGAATTTGGCAACCCTTAAAAGTACAATTTCAAGTTCTTTGGGTGTTTGTAGGTCCTATTGTGCTTTTCTAACCTAGATTAGTCTAGTTACTCAGAACACAGCAGTAGAGTTTTATGGTAACATTGCCCCATGGCTTAATTTCCCAATTAAACTTAAACAAATTTCTCAAATGCTCATAAAACCGTTGGTGGCAAGATCAGTGCACCTGAATATTTAATTATTTGAATGTCAGTCTGAGACATAGATAATTGGCAGCTAATAGAAGATGCCTGCAATCTGAAAACAAAAGATTTTTCTATGGTTGATCAGTGAATAAATTTACTAAGACAGAGATTCTTGTTGTTTGTATCCAAAGGTGAAAAAATACTAGAAAATGAGAGAAAAATTTACAAATAACAAGCAAGATAGAAGAAAAAAGTTCATTAGATTGCAATTTCATTTTAACTACTGACCTTTGACTGCTCTTAAAAGATAGAACTAATATTAAGAGATTGGGTATATCTCCAGACTAAGTCATCTCCTATCAAGAAATATCAGTTAGTCTGGGTGAAAATACCCTCCTTTGGCTTTAATATTTTAACATAAGTAAATAAAAAGCAAGCAAAACAAATATGTGCATCAGACAACATTTAACAAAATAAAATTAATCTAGTGACCTTCATAAATCAAGTTAATTATAGACCTGGTAAAATGGCTTGAGACTTGGCTGGAAGATGATAAACCAGAGGTGGTGATAAAAGAGTTATTGAGCTCAGGAGAGGTCCCAGTGGGAAGCCCAGGGAATTAGTCTTGGGTTCAGTCTTACTTTACATCTTAATTACTGATTTCAAAGAAAGGCTAAACTGCACATTATCTAATTTGCAGATGGTACTAAACTGGCAAACACTGGGAATTGCAGATTAAAAATCTAGAGGGAATTCAAGAGGTTAGAAATAAGAATTGGGGAAAATCCAAGTCTTTCAGTAATAATAACAATGATAATGATGGTGATAAAACAAAAGTTCTGATTAAATTCTTTTGTGGGAACATCATGTAGAAATGTGAAAGAAAACATTCTTCTTCAAGACACGCACTCAGCAAATCAGAGACAGAGCAAACCTTTAGAAAGGACAGGAATAAGGGATTCTAAAAATAACACAAGGATATGCCTTAATCAGATATCGGCATGGCCCATTCTCTCCTTGAGACTGAGTGACTGGAAGTCCCTGGTCACTCTGTGAGCCTTTCTCTCATACCAGTTAAGTCCTTCTTCATATTGATATTCCTCTCGGAATAAGTAGGAATTCTAACTTATGTGAGAGTCCACACCATCTCTGAGAAAAATGTCAGTATGACTGACATCCCTCCCTTCCTCTCATCTTTGAAACAGACATGGTCGCAGGCTGAGGAGGAATGTGATGAAGCTTAGGAAGAAACTCACATATCATCTGAGAGGACAAGATGGCAACTAGGAAAAGTAACAATGAGCTACTTTTTTTTTTTCAAAAATCTGAATGTCAGAAAGTATGGAACTAATTTTGAATCCTCTTAGCTCCAAGGTTACCAGAGTAAATTGTTTAAGTGGGGAGGAGAGGGAGAGAAAAATAAATAAATAATAGTGACCATTCTCTCACTCTTCTCCACTATGGAAGTGCACAACTACATAAACCCACTTCAGAGGTAAGGGGGGACCACAATTATTCACTTGGCCTGAATCAACCCCACTCAGAGAAGCCAATTAGAATTCCTTTGCAAGGAGAAATTTCAGGGAACAGATTAAACAACTGGTGAGCCTCCTGTCTGTGCTACAGAAACAGACAGAGCTATGGAGAAAGGCAGCAAGCAGATATAGAATCTAAAAGTCAAAAATTGTAAAGTTATCCTGAATTTCAGTTTCAAGGAGAAATTTCAGAGTATCAGGGGAAACTCACACAGTTCTCCCTTTGTCAGCCCTGAATGGATAACAAAGCATCACCAGGCATATGAGGAAACCATATGCAAACTAGCAGCAGGAAAGAGAATAACAATCAGAACACTGACCCTGTGAAAATAAACATTCAAGATTCAAGACCTCTAATATTTTTAGAGAGCAGGACATACTACGTGCATAAGATAAAACAAGGGGAGAAACAGCAGATAATGGATATGACCAACACAAGTTAAAAAGAAAGCAATTAAAATCATCAAGGAAAACAAACAGAAAATCCTGATCATGAAATTCATTGTCGAGATAAAAAGCAAACTAAATGTGACATGAACTTAATAATTGATGAAGTATTTAAGGAGAATTGGGTTGACTTTAACTCCAAAAACATTTCCTCAGGGTGATCAAGAAATATAAGCATGGACCCAAGGAGAGGAAACTGCTTGGAGCATACAACTTGGATGAGTAGTAGAGGTGTGAGCAGACTAGTGTGAAGCCAGGCTGTGGATTTTCAAATTTTATCATCAGTGTATTATCAAACATTATGAAATGTGCATTATCTATTATGAAAGTGTATTAGGAAAAATTTGGTTGGGGTTACTGGCGAGTTTGCAAAGACAAATAATTTTGCAAAGATCAAAACAAAAGAATAGGTGTGACTTAGACTTTTAAGGGGAAGAGAATTTGTGGAAAGAAGGACCGGAATTCATGGTCATCTCAGAGAGGATGAGTTAAGAATTAGTGCCAAAAGTTGATAGAAAAATAAAATGAACTGAAGAGTAATGTTAGAAATTTTAAGGATCGTTTTAAAAAGAACTGATAATGATATAAAAAAGCAAATTAAAAAATGGAATAGCATGAGAAAAGTCCTTTAATTTTTATTGGAAAGTTAAGAGATTTTTGTGATTTTATTAGTCTATAAATAGAGGTAGAAGCACATCATTTGAAATTATGAAAGTATCATACCAAGTCAAAGCAGACAGTAAGCACATTGATCTTTGGGGAGTAGAACTGGTAAGTAAATATGAGTTCATTAATTGTATTTGATATAACCCAGATACATGTCTATATTGAATAAAAAATATTATTCCATATACTTTGTTTTGGTCTATATGTTTCATAATAAAGAAAAATGGAACCCAAATAACAGATAGAATAGTGAACATTGTTAGCAGATACCACTTTTGAATAGGTGAATAATTTATTAGACAAAATTTGAGGAACCCTATCTGCAGATATAACAGAAAGACTGCCAACCATGATATAATAATATGTACCAGTGTGCTAATGTGAATATATAAATGATCCCTCCAGCTGGTTTCTGTTGATATCTTCTTTAGGCACTGCCTATATTTCATTGGCCACTCAATATTCTATAAACATGAAGGGCATCTTTCTGCCTGTCAGATAATTTCCCTCATAGAAACCTGTAGGGTTTGTTGGCCATTATCCTTACCCACTTCATTTCACAA
Source organism: Uropsilus gracilis (assembly GCA_004024945.1). Classification (NCBI taxonomy): domain Eukaryota; kingdom Metazoa; phylum Chordata; class Mammalia; order Eulipotyphla; family Talpidae; genus Uropsilus; species Uropsilus gracilis. The sequence continues at coordinate 38,392 of PVHY01003130.1, read as the reverse complement.
TATTCAATGGTAGGTAAGTCCCAGCAAAACTAGACTACTCACTCTCCTTAGAGATGTTGTTAATGTCTTCCTGTGTCTGTGTGACCCAACCTGCCCCATCTTCCATTCAATACAATTGCTACCCATCATCAAGTCTACGCTTAAGTCTCTCCTCTGCCTTGGAATCTTGTCAGACTATCCTATCCTGTAGGATGGAAATCTGCACTGTTGTCATTCACCTTCTTAATAGTTTGTCTTCACCTGTCCTCCCTGTCATCCCTCTACCCTGTCCCTGACAAACACTGACTATCTGTGCTTAAGAAACTAATCTGACAACCAATCCTGGACAGCTAGTAAAGTCCACTCTTGTCAGTGGATTGCCCCTGCTTCTCTTATTAGTCTCCCTAAGCTTAAATCTAATAAAGAGACACTTTTCATACCTCTTCCTCTATTCAAAACGCTTATGACTGTGCCTTCAGCAACAACAAAAAACCTAAATACTGAATTATTAAATACTAATTACGAAAAATAGTAAATACTTGACTCAAATATTTTTTGGTGTATAGTAACATATCTCTACAACTTTTTTAAATGAATTACAAACACTCAATGTCATTAACCTTAAATAAATAATTATAGTTTGGTTTATGAGAGTAGAGAAAAAAATTATTTTTTTTTTTTTTAGAAAACTTTTTTTAAATGAGGAAATTTGAAGACTGAGCAGATTCTTGATTTCTTTACTTCCTAGTCATGTTGCCTGTGAGGTACACAGGAGTACACTGCTCCATAGAGACTTTCAGGTAACTGGCTGCTGGATCACAGCTGGAGTCATCTGGCATGCCTCCAGTGGTCACAGTGGTAGAGAAACTGGAGGTCATGAGCTGATTCTTTTATTTATGGTCCAGTAAGTTGCACATATCGCAGTCATTCAAGTATAAGAATAGCAAAGGAGCTGTCCAGTTCAAGGGAACAGATTAAACAACTGGTGAGCCTCCTGTCTGTGCTACAGAAACAGACAGAGCTATGGAGAAAGGCAGCAAGCAGAGATAGAATCTAAAAGTCAAAAATTGTAAAGTTATCCTGAATCAGATTTCAGAAATATAAATTTTTGAAGCTAAATCTTGGTTTGACTTCTGGAAATGAGTACTCCCAACACATATTATTTTTACTTTTCATTTATTTCATGAATGTCTTAAATTTATCCGGGAGCTTTTTTTTTTTTTTTTTTTTTTTTTTTAAAAGAAAATGCTGATCTTAGGTTTCCCCATTATTTTTAGGGTAAAATGCTTAAGTTTTCCAAGTTAAAACTGCACTTCTTGTTTGCTGCCAGTAAGGGGAGTTGTAAGAACTCTTAAACTTCTTGCTAAACTGCTGAAATGAGATTCCAAAAGAGAGGGAGAAAGTTACAGATATAAACTAATCACTTCCCCAAACAGGCAGGGCTTCCTGTAGAGGGACAGCAGTATCTGAGATTGCTTTTAGCTGTTATATTCAATAGAAGAACAAAACAAAAGATACTTTTTAAGCCATTGTTGTGTGAAGATAGCCTAGGATTTCTAATTTTGTTTTGCTTTTCTTAAATTTGTAAATTTAAAACCACTCACTTTTGGGGGGAGGTCTTTTCTATTTTTTTCTGGGCTAAAAACATGGAAACACATCACCTTTAATTTCATAATCTTGCTAGGGAATTGGAGCCCTTTACTCTACCTCCCTGTCTTTAAATTCCTTTACTCTTGGCCACCAGTGACTTTGTCATATCTCAGGGCAGCGCAGCTATCCAGTGGGTCACTCACCCAAGTTCATCTCTTTGGCTGAGGTGAACAAGGGACTCCACCTAACAAAGCTCCTGTCTCCACTCAGGAGTTTTATGGAAGGGATTTGTCATTATGGATCATTAGATAAAGTATCTGAATTATATATAACTTTTACTTTTTTCTTGTTAGTTACATTTCAAAGAGTGAAAGAAATGAAAGATGGAATTAAATAATAAAATCTGTGCCTAAATTAAGAATTATATTATTGTGCTTTCTTCATACTTCAATTTTCCTACTCTTTTATTTGTAATTCTATGTAATCAACTAATATGCTAAAAAAACAACTTTTTTCTCTTTTTTAAGTGATATTGCACTAGTTATTAGACGTTTTTATCCAAATACTTTCCTGAATCTTGTATCTCATTTTTTCTATAGAGACATAGCTATATGCCCAGTCTATATATATATATATAATGTTGCCCATCTTTTCATTTAAAAAAGCTTTAATATCCTCAGAGGATTATGGGATAGTTTAATTTGTTCCATAAGCATATTTAAATGCTAGAATTACAAATGTTACACTCCTTTATTGAGAACTAAAAGTGTATTTCTGAAAGAGTATAATTGATAAAGTCCTCTATAGTCTATCATAAGATAGTTACTAATATGGTTCTCAGATATTATAATTTTTAGTTTTCTCCCAATGATTTTCCTACTTACTTTAAAAAAATTACAGTAAGCACTTTCTACTAGGAGTGAAGCTTTATAACAGGAACATAGCTTTTAAGGGAATAATGCCTAAACTAGAGTTCCCTTAAAGTTCAAATGGTTCTCTGTTAGAGGTAAACAATGCACCAATATGGGAACACTTGTTCATACAGCTGGAACCCAAAATATCAAAGTCCAGCCTGGCTGTTCTCCCTATCAGACTTGCTGTAGCATCAGATCTGTTCAGTCTTCTTACCACCTTTTGCTTTGCCAACCTTTATTCCCCAGTCCCCACACACATTCACACATAAACCTCTGTGCAACTTTTCACATATCATTCCAAGACATTCTCCCCTCATATTTCCACATTAAAAAGGAGGGAGAGGGGGAGGAAGGAGGGGAAAGGAAGGGGGAAAGAGGAGAGGGAGGTGGAGTGGGGGGGGAGAAAGAGAAAGAGAAAAAGAGAGGAGAGAAAGGGAGAGAGAGAGAGAGAGAGAGAGAGAGAGAGAGAGAGAGAGAGAGAGAGAGAGAGAGAGAGAGGTGGAGGAAGAAAAGGCAGGAAATTTCCATGGGTTTGGTTTAGGTTTGGTTCCATCATTGCTGGTTGCTTCTGTTGATGTCTTGCCTCAGTATACAATGTGTCTGTGGTTTTTCTGGGGTGGTGTGAAGCTCACTGGATCTGTTATCTGTAGCTGTGCCCTGGAAGAGTAGCATTGATCTTTCTTGGGCCCTTCCCCTTCGGTGAACAAAACCTTTGTTGTGTGTTGGCCACTTGCTACACTTTGAATCTTCTGCTTCTTCCTCGGAACTCTGTTCTCCTTCATATGGAGCCATAGAGACCACTGAGTTCTTCTGAAGTCAAGGAGTAGAGGGATAACCAGTCCTTCCTTCCCTGATCATTTTACCCATGCTAGCATGATCTGCATCACCAAACTGAAAACTCCTGCCATCTCTGGAGAACAGCAGCCACCAGTACCTTGAAGGCAATATTTACAGCTCCAAGTGATGCTGAACATCTTCATGCTCTACTTTACTCCACCAGATTCCATGGGTCAGCAATCACTAACCAGAGTAGAAGCCAGTTTCCCCCTCTTCAGGACATCCCAAAGTTGGTGGTTCTGTGGGAGTTTTTCCATCCTTTGTGTAGGAGAACCCTTCTCCTACACCAATGGGGCAGTGGTTAAATTCTTCACTAAATTCCCCTTAAGATCCATGTCCCCAGTGACCTTTTATTTTCTGATTTCTGCCCTATTCTGCGAAGTAAAGGGTGATTAGATTTCAGGTGACTGTGTTCAGTAAGCATTGATGGGGGTTGGGAGAGAGGACCCCAACATTTCCATCTTTCACATACTTTCTTCATCATATTTTCATCATCAGTGAAAATTTTCCATTGTTTCTTTGTGTTGGTTGTTAACATTAAGTAATCAAGCTTGAATCTGATTTATTTTTTTACCCTAGAGGTGATGCATTTGGCTTGCCTAATGCCCAAATAATGCATTCACTCTCTATCCTAAATGCTCAACAAATTAAAGTTATTTCTCAGTGTTGGGTACTTGATAATGATAATTATGATGATGTCTGTTATTTCCTAAAACACACTGTTTTCTTTCAAACATATGGATTCAGTTCCCTCTTCATTTCAGGGGGAAAAAGCTGTTATTATATTATTCCCTTGAATATGTTTTATATTTTATTCACCGAGTGTCTTATTTGAAGACACAGATTTTCTTTACTTTGGATTTTCTTTAACCTTTAAATTCAATAACTTCTAATTTCTTTAACATTCTCTATGATTATCTCAGCTTTTCTGGGAAAGCAATTTAATATTTAACCATCTATTCTGTCCCTTGCTATTGTTTTTTATGTATTATTCCTGTTACAATGACACTTGCGTTTTCAATTCACCAATAATTACTTCTGCTGTTCAGCTCATATTGTTACTAAATTCTTCTATTGTGTAATGAATTTGAATGGAAATATGGAAATTGCATCTGTTGTTTGGAGCCTGTGTTCTTCCAAACTGACCTATGAGGATTTTTTTTTAATGTAGTACTTTTTCACAATTGCTATGTCAATTCTTTGAATGCTTTTTCTGAGTGATATGGTTACCTCTAATATTGCTGGATCTTTTGTTATAATATTGTGATATAACAAATACATATTTGGTCTTTATACACAGTTCCTGACACAGTTCCTGACATCCTAAAATTCATGCAATGTCTTGAATGAGAGATGCATCTTTAATTATAATAGTTGGTTTGAATCCCTGCTTCCTGACATAAGAGCTTTAAAACTCTTAGAATTTCTAGAGTGATGAATATCTTTTTCTAGTGGTTAGCAATTCCTTAATAGCTACAGGTGAGGTCTGGGTTGCCAGAAGAGCCAGTCACATAAATAGAATTCTTCCCACCTCCCAACCCCCAAGGAGGGGAAAATAGGGTAAATATCGAGTTAATTACCAATGACCAATTGGATAAATCAACTTATGTCTACAAAGAAGAACCTCCATAAAAAGGATAAACAATGGTGTTCAGAGAGCTCTGGGTTTCTGAATGTACCCATGTGCAATGAGATTACAACACTCCAACTCCACCAAATTTTAAAAAAAGGGGAAAAAAAAACTTGTGTACCTCACATTATATACCTCTTCACCCAGCTCTTCATGAATACAATACCACTTATAATATCTTTCACAATAAGCCACTAAATGTAAGTAAAGTATTTGCCTGAATTCTGTGGGTCTTTAAAACAAATTATCCACCATAAGTATGGGTAATGAGAAAACCCAATGGTAATGACTGGCATCTCCTGTAGGGAGCAGACTTGTGGTGCTGATTTAACCTGTGAGTTCTGCTCTAACTCCAGGTAGTCCTATCAGAATGTGGGATGCCACTTGGTACTTGCAGAGAATTGCAGAATTGCCTCATATGGAAAAGTGCAAGCATTCATTGTCAGAAGTATTCTGAGTAGGCAAATGCTTATTCCTTTATTAAGATTTTTCTTGATAGTCACCTTACTGGAGTTTAGAATCTCTTTGTTCTTCTTGACCACCTTGGCAGAGCAGTGTTCCATGTGGGTTTCTTTACCCTAGGGGCACTGGTGAGTGTTTTGGGAGCAATGAGAATGGGGAGGAGCTCAGCTGGGTTCCATGTGTATCTTTTGTTGGCGGTCACCAGCTCTGCTCTCTCCTTTGGGATTTTCATAAGTGATCTGCATCATTTCACCTAGTTAGGAAAGGATTTTAGGCCTGAAAGGAAATCCAGTGGGACTGTAAACTTTTTCCAAAATCCATCAAGAAGTCCTGGATAGTTTCAAGCCTGTCCAGTGGTTTTTGGGTCTATTTCCATTGAGTCTATTTTGGCTCTACATCTAGTCCTAAATGTTGTCTTTCTTTGTAGAATTTATCTTCGATTCTTCTTGAGGTAACTTTGTCATTCTTTCTCAGCCTATTTACTGCTTTCTAACCTGGCAGTGGTGGGTACAGATTTTAATGAGAATGCTTAGATTTTTGCTGATTTAGTATTTTATCTTTATACCTGACTACTAGACTATAGGAACAAAGTTAGGAATTACTGCCCTTAGCTTCCTGGCAGAAACTATGTTTTTTTTGTTTCTAATATCATATTTTCAAATTTATCACATGTGGTTTATTCACTTTTTCTTGTTTGGTTGTGAGGCAGATTTTATACTTTTATTTATTATGATGACTTTTCACTTACTAGGGTAACATTCTTATGCTCCAATTTAACTCTACCATTTTAACCTGAAATCTCTGATATGAATAGAGGTTAATATAATATAGGTTTTATAGAAGTTTAATATAACTTCACCATTATGACTAAAACAATACATATTTATGAATGCTCACGTACTATAAGTATAATAAAAACCTGTAATATAAAATACAGTAATAGTCACTTGTCATTGAGACAATATTTTTCTATATGATAGAGAACTTTTAGTATGTTACACTTTAGTGTGCTTTCAATACATATATTATTTTATAATAACTATAATTATGGCTTTTATCCATTTTTTACTTTAAAGCACTTTAAAATATTGATTAATTTTAGCAAATACAAATATTATTTCAAATGAACTAAATATATAAACTATAATTTTATAAATATAATTTTATAAACTTAATTTAAATATAATTTTATAAATATAAATTAATCTAAGACATTCCATTTTACAAAAGTAATTTAATTCTTTTAACTGGTATTACTTTGTAGGTACTTAGATCTTCTTGACTGAGTCCTATAATAATCAATGTTTGGATATATATGCTTATACATTATGTTTTGTGGTATTTACTTTTTGCAGAAAGTACATTTTCAAAAACTAAGCTCAAAGAATTATTTGAGACAAAGCTACACTAAAATGAAGCTGAGAGCACATGCTATTTCTCCAGTTCCAGTTGGCCTACATGCTTTAGACACTTCTAAAATATTTGTCTATGAATTCTATAAGAATTAACTTCTGGAGATAAAAGGAACTATAAAAGAATATGTGGTCAAATGTGTATAGTTATAGAATTTAATAAATTTCCAAATGGGTATATGTCAGTTGCTTTGTATCTTAAGTCCTCATCACCAAGATCCTGAATTTCAAAAGTACTGCACAGCTGATACTTAAATCATGTTCATTGCTGAATCAGGAAACATCAAGCTTTAGCCTTATGATTAATAATTTAAAATAGAGTTAAAAACTTAAGACTACACTTAAATGACAAAAAAAAAATGCTGCATCCTACAGAGAGTGGTACTCCAATGGAGAAAAATATTTGACTTTGCAGTAAATCCTGAAAAAACTAGCCAATTCATGACTTGTTTCTTGTCTTGTTCAACCATCACAAGACTTCTCTTTCTCCCAGCACTGTCAGCTGTCTGAGAGAGAGAAGGGAGGAAAGAGAGGAACTCATCATCAACTCACAGATTTGCCCTGATTAAGCCATCTGCAAGGTCAACCCACAAGCACTAACATCTGCTGGGGCTTGGGTGGGGCAGTTTGAAGGGAAGCCAGAAGCAAAAATGCAGGGGAGGGGAGGTATTGCTCAATCTTGACTTTCTTTGGCTTTCAGTGCTCCTTCTTCCTCCTATAAAGTCAGATACCCTGAGCCTGTGACTCAGTCTGGACACCCTCTTCTAATTATATTCACCCTGGGAAGAATCCCCTGGACCAGAATTCAATGTTATGGTCTTATCATTTGTTAAAGGCGTTTTTTATTTGCTTTGTTTTGTTTTACTCAGCCACATGGTTTATAATATGCAATTTTTGTAAAAGCATATTTGTAAAAAATTAATTTTGCAGTTAAAGATCACAAGTGAAGGGTCATAAAATAAGTTTTGCTAAGTTTTTTTCTCTTAATGTAATCCATGATGTGTATGTTTTGTTATATACTAAAGGCTGAGATTAAATTATGTTTTAGTTTTACAAAAAAACAAACTTAGTTTTTTTTTTTAATGCAGTATTTTCACTTGGTTTTATTCTTATTTTAATGTGCTGACTCTGTGTGCACTCTTTAAAGATGACCTCAAATTATTTTTAGAAAGAAGCTGCTTAGGATGATGGGTAATGAACAACTGGGATAGGATTTTTAAAGTCCTTAAAGTCAAACAAAATGACATTCAAGGAATCAATGAATTTCAATGAGAAATCTTGACAGTGTCCATCTAATTGTTAGACCTATTTCATCTTGACTTACACTCCATGTATTTCAAATATGGGTGGGAAAATTGAGCTAGAAGGGTTTAAACAGGTCATGAGAGAAACATGCTAAGGAATCAATGGAAGCAACATGGATGGAGTTAGAAGGAATCTTGCTAGCAAACATAAGCCAGAAAATAAAAGAGAAATACTGGATGGTCTCACTTATAAGAGGGACAAGGGAAAATCAAGCTAATAGACAAGAAAAATTTAAAACTAATTTTTAGCAAAATTGAAGCATAGAGCTGTTGGGGGTGGGGGGGAAGAGTCAGGGGTGGCCGGGGCACAAAAGACTAAAACAATGGTCCATGGTTGATAAAGTGGTGGGAGAACCTCAGGGTAGATAACAATGTAAAACAAAATAAATAATATAATAAATAAAAAGAAAAAACTGAATCAGTGGAAGTTGAAAATTCTTCTGTTTGTGTTAGAAATTTTGGTACCTGAGCTCATTCAAGAGAGATATATACTTTTTACCTGACTTAGTTTTTCACTTCACTTTAAGATTATTATAAATTTACGCAAACCTATCAGAAATAACACAGAGAAATCCCCTGGATGTTTTACTCATTTTTTAAAACTATTATATGCCAGCGGCTGAGAGCTAAAACCGGTAGGACTCATGCTGGGATGAAGTACACTTCATTCCACTCTTATCTGTCTTCAGAACACTGAAGATGGAAATGGCATGATTGACCTCTGGTGGGCAGCAGTGTTACCATTTCTCCCTAAGAGACCTTCCTTAGAAGATAACAGCAAGTTAATAAGTGAATCCCCTGTCCCCAAGTATCCCACAGGAACTAATGTTTTACCTAATCTGATTTTGCCTAAGCCATTTTTTCCCTTTTATGGAACCTATAAAAGGACTTGTGGGGGACATTACCTTTGCTGGATAATTTTGCTTTTATTCATCCCCAGCCTCTATGGCTGTGTCAATCTCTCTCATTGTTCTTCCTCCGGCCCATGCACTTTACAATTATACACTTCAAGGAACCAGACAAAACCAAACCAAAGCAAACCCTTGGATTCTGACAGTAGAACTGAGATTATCGGAGAGTAGAGAGGATCAAGGGCCTGTGACAAAAGGTTACTAGTGAAATCGGATCAGAAAACAGGCAAACCAAAGAACTTAACTAAATTTACAAGTGGAAGAAGCTGGCTCTTTAAACCTAGCCACTACTTAGGTTCATCCTAGCCTGCGTGAACAGTGTCATTTGACACTAAAAAGATAAATAAGAGTCACTGAGGGTACAAGATTACCCCTTTGGTAATCTTACCAACCCATTCAGTCTCTAGTCCAAAAACTGCATATGGCTCCTTTAGCCATATCCACCCACAAAATGGCAGTTGTCCCACTTTCAAGTCATATGAAGAAGCAAAGATGGCATTGTTGATCCTTCCTCAAAAGCAGGAGATTCAAATCCAATGAAGAAACCAGGATGGTGTCGTCAATTCTCCTCCAAAAGGCACAGCTCCAGCATTCTTTTAGCTTCAACTCTAAAGTGGCCCCAAACCAGTGAGACTCACTTGATGCAACAGCAGCAACCACTTCAGATGTCTCAAAATGAAAACAGCAACACAACAAGCTCTCTTCAGGTCTCCAGATAATCCCCATACTTTGCAGTTTCAAAGTTAAAGCAATTTTTCAAGTACCATGTTTCTAAGTCATCTTACACAAGTCACAAGTTTCTCCAACATGCTTTCCCAGACTCCTCACCAGCCCAGGCTGGAGATGGAAGCCCACAGAGAGGCTCTCTTCCCTACCCTGCTACTGCATATGACAGTGGCAGCTCTGAGGCCTCCAGCCTCCCTGCAGCTCCTCTGCTATGTCTCATCTTCCTCTACCTCTCTCTCTCTGTCCTCTCTTCCTTAAATCCCCTCATACTTTTCTCTAGTGAGAAGGCTTACTTTCCTTCTCCAAGTCTCCACCCACCAGGGCATAATAGCTGTCATTCTAATGCAGCACCACCATGCCGTGGGCCATGACCCCCCAATTTTACCACAGCACCTCTATCACTAGTACATTAGTGCTGGGGGTAACAGTTAATGTACATCCGAAGAGGGGTGAAAATGGACTCCTGAAAACAGAGTTTTGTAAAAACAATGCTACCTCAATAAAAACTAAATAAAACGAATTATTAAATTTCAAAACTCTAGTACAATATTATAACCAAGATACTATTTCATCATCATAAAATCCTCCTGAGGTGACCTTTTCATAGCAGCTCACTTCCCTTCCCTCTGCCCAGTGCCGTCCTTCTTTCCTGGCAACAATTCATCTGTTCTCCATTTTCTTCCTTGTGTCATTTCAAAAAGATTTTACATGGAGTTATGTAACCTGAGATTGGCTTTCTTCATTCACATTTCTTCATTCACATGATCTATTGGAGATGCACCCAGCTGTCATGTATTTCCACAATTCAGTCCTGTTTAATGTGATCAGTATTCCTTGTTATAGATATACCACTGGTGGCTTAACCTTCACCAGTGGAAGGATGTGTGGGCTGATTCCAGGGGAGGTCACTACACAAAACAGCTAACTATCAAGATGTGTTTACAGGTTTTTGTGTGAATATGAGTTCTAATTTTTCTAGGCATAGTTTTGAGGGTGCTCCTTTGTAGCTTGGCACAGACAGAAGTCCTGGAACCCCATACAAGTAGAATGGGGGTAGGGTCATAGGAACATAATCCCCCCCTGTATTGTTTGCCTTGAGTAAACATTTTCTTGTGTTAAGTAAATGTTACTTTACTAGGTTGTCCCTTCCCTGGTCCTTGACTAGAAAATATAGGTTTTTTGGGTTTTTTTCTGTTTTTTGTTTGTTTGCTTTTGTTTTTGTCTGAATTGAATTGCTTTGCATCTGTAAATTGCTGGATTCTTCAACTTTATGTCTGAAATGTAGAGGTGCACTGGGAACTCACTAACATGTCATTATCAGTTTCTGAGATCCCTAATCAGTTTGTCTTTCTAATTTTTTAATCGTATACCTGTTCTCTAATAGCCAGGGTTTTCAGTTGTGTCAGTGGGAAGAATAGAACAAAAGTGATCTACTTATCTTCCTGAAATTAGAAGTTTTGAAATTTCAAATATGAGGTAATGGATTCCATAAAATATCATTTTCATAAACTTCACAAAATCATCTTCTATGAAGATATAGTAAAGATCAGAATTTTTAATATCTTAATATATCTTCATATGGTATGCCAGGAAATACCATAAGTTTCTAGAGTCTTAAAAATCTCAACTACATAATTAACCTACAGATATTCTGAACTGGTTCATGGACTCACCCCAACATGTATGATGGGGTGGGGGGTGGGAAGCAAGCAAATCTCAAACACTAGCAAGATACCCTGGAATTCAACTCAATTCTGACACCAATGACCCAGGAAGTAGTATCAGTTTCCACAGGTGAAGGTGCAGCTTTTCAAGGGTGTAAGACTACCTATTACCTCAGAGGCCAGTAACAAGTTCTGGTTATTACCTGTGTTTCTGACTGACCAGCAACAAACTGGAGATTCCAAGGACTCACCCTGATAGGGGTGATGAAGTGAAATTGGGGGTCTGTGGCCTCATCTCTTTAACATGGCCTTAGGATTGTGTCTCTGTTTCCTGGTGGGTGGAGATTCAGAGAAGGGAAGCTGAGATTTCTCATGAGAGGGACAGAAAGGGGGGATTTAGGAAGCAGCATGGCTGGAGAGAGAGCCGAAACCAGTAAGTGGAGAAAACAGCAGAGTATCAAGGAGGCTGGGGGGCCCAGTTTTGCAGTTGCCATGTGCAGCAGTGGAACAGGGAAGGAAGCCACGCTTATATCCCTGGCCTGGGCTATCAAGGAGTCAAGGGAAACATAATAGAGAAACTTGTGACCTGTGTAAGCTGAATTGGAAACCCAGTACTTGAAAACTTGCTTCAATTTAGAAACTGAAAAGATTGGGATTTTTCTGGAGACCTGAAGAAAACTTGGAGTGCTGCTGTTTTCATTGAGACATCTGAGATGGTTGCTGTTGCATTTTCAGTGAGACCTTATGGCTCAGGCTGTGTCAGAGTTGAAGCAAAGAGAATGCTGGAGCTGTGCCTTTTGGAGCAGGGTTGGTGATGATGACGCCATCTTGGTTTTGTTTTTGTTTTGTTTTGTTTTTTTTTTTTTTCATTGTATTTGAATTGCCTGCTTTTGGCTTGAAGGTGGGACAGATGCCATATTTTGGATGCATGTGGTTGAAGGACCCACATGCAGCTTTTTGGACTAGAGAATGAACTATGTGGTAAGATAACCAAAGGGGTTCCTTGTACCCCTAATGATTCTTACCCATTTTGTATTTTTAGTGAATAAATTCTGGTTTTGCAAATTTTTAAGATAGTTTGGTCTTGCTACTGCACACATGATCTGGGGATGAATCTGGAGAGCAGTTGGGTTTAAAGGACCAGCTGCCCCTGTTTGAAAGTTTAATTAAGTTCTCTGCTTTGCTTGTTTTGTTACACAACTTTAAGTTCTCTGCTTTGCTTGTTTTGTTACACAACTTCAACTCCAGTTAAGGGTGTCAATCACAAGCCCAGGTTCTTGTACTTCTGACCAACTGACTTAAACCAGAGGTTCTTACCCCCTCTTGCGTCATTAAATTTCTAGAACAATTTACAGAACTCAGAGAGACATTTCATTTGCTTGATTACCAGTTTATTACAAGATATTTTAAAAGACACAAGTCGATAACCAGATGAAGAGATACAAAGGATAAGATCCCAAGGGGTTTGGGGCTTTGAAAACCTGTGTGCTCTTTGAAGCTCCTACATTTTGGTTTTTATATTGGCTTCATTATATAAACATGATTGATTAACTCATCAGACATTGCTTATTGATTCAATCTCCTGCCCTCTTCCCTTCCAGGACTTGACAAGGAGGGAGTGGAAGTTTTAACTGTTTATTTATTCACTTGGCTGACCCCCCTAGCAACCAGACCCACCTTTAGGTGCTTTACAAAAGCATTCATTAACACGCAAAAGTTATTTTATCATTCTGCTCTCTACACTTTGGAAATTCCTAGGGTGTTATGAGCCATAATGGGAACTGGAAACCAAGATCAAATACTGGATATGTCTTATTTGTAAATCACATCACACACTCCATTTCAGCTTTAGAGTTTGTATTCAAATGGAGCTTTGGTGGGATCATTAGATGAAAATGTTGTTTCTGTAGTGAAATTTAAAATTCAGGTGAAATCAAGACACTGGTGAATTCAAAACACTGTGGGTTTATTTACTTGCAAGATTTCTTTCATAAGAACAATGAACCTGAGTAATGAACCTTGTGTCTTGTGCTAATGAGTTTTTTTTGGGGGGGAGGGGCAACTCTCTATAATTAGATAATAGCTGCAGGCTGTCAAAACTAAAATTAACTTAAAAGATATTTACTTCAAACCTGGCTTCCTTTGCCTTAATTTAAAGCTGTATTTAACAGTTTAGAAAATAAAGTTTTTAGAGAAGCAAATTAAGGGGGTATTAAATGCTAAGAAGTCAATCACTGAAAATTTGCAACCATCAAGAAATGCATCAATGTTCAAAGATAATCCAGGATGGATGATAGAAGAAAAAATATAAAAGATAATTAAGAATACAGCTATAGTAAACATCTCCATAGTAATACTTCCTATTTTATGAGAAAGATGCATTATTTTATGAAAAGATATATATGCAATTCTTTTGTTAATATCTGTTTTACTCAAACCTGAGAGCTCCCTAACTCTTTCAGGACTGGGCATATTAGTTTTTTTCCCCTCATTGTGTTTCCTTTCCTGCCGCAACCTGCCACTGCTCCCTTGGTAGGCCTGCACACTGCTTTTCCCTTCTCTCACCCATGCACCTTCCTCTTCCTCTCTCAATCCCAACCCGCAATGCCTTGTGTGCTTTCTACTTCCCATCTCCTCTTGCTCTATTTACTCACTCAGCCTCTGCCATTAGCACAAACATGGTGCAGTTTAAACCATGTGTGTCCCCAAGAAAAGGGGAGGGGCTTGACTCCCCTGAACCAGCCCTGCCACCCACCTGCTACATCACTTGTTTGTAAATGAATGTTGTTACTGTCTTTCCCCAAACCTGGTTTGTCTTGCAACTGTGCATGTGGACAGAAGAACTCCAATAGTAACAGGTTTAAATACTGGCTCTGTCCCTGATTAGTTTTAGTGACTGCTTTGCACCTGGTTTTGTTGGAGGGGTCTTGCCATTAATATAAGGTGATAATGGATTGACTTGGTACTTTCCATTGATATAGCTCATAATGGCTAAGAAAAAGAAAGGAATTCTTTTCCTGTTGCTTTGGAGTGGTGCTTGCCATTAACAAAGTTGATACATACATTGACAAGGAGGTACTCCCTTGTTGCTTTAGAATTGTACATTTCGAGGTTAGAATTCATAAAAGGGGAAGGAGGAAGGAAAACAAAGTCTTTCTGATATGCGCTGATAGACAGGACCCCCTCCTGAGTTCTGGGGGAGGAGATTTTTGTGTAAATGTGACATGATTGACAAGGTTGTTCTCAGAAATGCGGGAAACAAAATTAAGAATGAAAAATAGAGTTAAGGACAAAGAAGGAGGATCAGCCAGTTTGGGGTCAACATTCTGGGGGAGAAGGACCAGGCTGTATTGCTGTGGCCTAGGCTAGTGAAATCACAGTTTTAGCATGCATAAGCCAAATGTGCATACTGAAAGAGTCTGAATAAGAAAGTGGAATTAGAAATTGGAACTCCCATGTTGGAGGTTGCCATACCTGGTTGGCTTAAATGTTTTTGGAGTAGCCATGAGCTAGGCCTGAGTAAAGGGACTTTGCTGGTTCCTGACTCTTGGAGTTTTTAATACTGTCTAAAGTAAAGAGGGTGTGGTAATAGGAAGACAACATCATGCCTTCAACTTCATGCTTGGAAAAGCTGGATCACACCCAAGGAGGAAAAGAAAAATGCTCTGCGTTTGAAACAGGTGTTGTTGACGTCTGTATGACTGGACATGTGGTGAGATGATCAGAGAGACTACAGAACAGAGAGTTTGTAAGATGGGGGTAATTGGGTTTCTTACATGTTTATCTTATAGTATTTAGGTAATCACTTTGTTTACTAATAAGTAGTCTGTTCACTTTAAGAGTCTGTTCTGGCTTTGGAAATTATTGTAAGATGACCGTGAATGGCAAAAGATGTTAGATGGACTACAGACAAGCTGAAGGTGTAAATTGCTTTGAAAGTGTTTTGTTTTCTTTGTTTGTTTGTTTTTTGTTTTTCTCTGCAGCTTGGCACAACAGGCTAGAGTGGCAGGTATCTGAATAACAAAGGTAGTGAATCTGTGATAGCTTAAGAGTTAGTAAAGCATTTGCCCAGAAGCTTGCAATAGGTTAAGTTTGACTCTGGCTCAGGAACAGCTGGGAAAAGAATTTACAGTAAAAAGTACAGAGCCTACCTCTCTCTATCCCAATATCAATTTCAATTCTTTATACATAAAATTGCACTTGTGTAGAACTTAATGTAGGTTAATACAAATGTTGAATTACAATGAAGTACACCTGAAAGTTATATAAATTTATAGTGCAGTGCTACCTGAATAAACAAATATTAAATAGGCAATTTCTATTATAATTCCATGTGACTATAATACTTTTATATGTCTGGAGATTAAACATATGACAATAGGCAAATGCTACCATGGAGTGGTGAGATAAGAGATAATATTTTTAATTTTCTAAATTAATTGAGCAATGCCTTATTGCTCAATAATGAGAATTGCTCAATAATGAGAGAAAATAGAATAGTCATTGCTTTTATATGGAAAAATCTTTTAAAATTGTATAAAAATATATATAATATGATAATCATTGAAAAGTAATGGTAATCATTTCAAAGTATATGGTTTAAGATGATTGGAAAATATTTCCTTTAAATTTTGTTTCACTTTTTTAAAAATGAAGATATTTATATAGTCAGGGGAAAGAGCAAAAGAAAAAGAAAGGAAAAAAACTTTTTTTTTCCAATTTTGGAGGTAAAATAATTAGGAGCTTCTGAGTAGTTTGCAGTCCTACGTTACACAGAAAATTACATGCCACAGCTGATACCTCTGTTGATACCCTTTACCTACGCATTATTCCTTCCTCCTTCTGTTGGATGGTACTTTCCATTAATATAGCTGATGCTATGCATTGATAATAGCTTAATTTTTAAAAATAAAGTTACTTCCCTGTTGATTTAAAATTGTACATTTCAACAATAACATGCCAAACTGTGGTCCTAACCTTTATTAGACTTCATAGTTTACTTTCAGAAGGACAGAAGGGGAAGAAAGGAAAAAGGGTTTTTGTGATGAAAGATGATTGACAATACTCATTCCCAGAAGCATGGAAAAAACAAGGAAGAAAGCTATAAAAAGTGCTTAGCAGAAAAAAGGATTCAGTCATCTTGGAAAAGCATAGCCACCTGGATGTGAGGGCCAAGGTGGTCAAGGGCCCGTGGTCTTTGGCCCAGGTTGCTGAACTTCTAAAGCATTTGGAAATTTGAATTCCATGTTGGAGCTTGTTTTATCTAGTTTGATTCAGATGCTTTGGAGAGGTTGTGAGCCAGGTCTAAGAGAATGGACTTTATCTTGTCTTGTATCTTGGAGTTTTTCTACTGCCTAAAATTGAGAACAACACTAAAAGAAAAGAAGACATCATATCTTGGACCACATGCTTGGAGAAAGTTGAAATAGACATCAAAGGAAGAAAAGATGAATGCCTTGCTTTTCCAATACATGCTGCTGAACTCAGAGACTAAAGGACAGTTTTGGACATTGTGGTAGGTAAATGTTTTTTGGGGTTTTTTTTATATGTTTATTTTGTAGCACATGTAATTAGGTAACTGGGGTTCTTATATGCTTATCTTGTAGTACATATATAGGTCACTTTCTTGTTTAGTAATAAATAAAAAACTTCAAGAGTTTGGTCTGGCTTGGAAATTATAGCAAGAGTTATAGGTACTAAAGAATCCAAAGTTTCAAGTTTTTTTTTTTTTTTCCTTTGCTTTGGGAGAGATGGCCCCAGGGAAAGCAGCAGGTATTTCAATAACAAAGATAACTAGTGAGTGTGTGAAAGCTCAAAGTTTAACAAAAACTTTCGCCCAGTCTTTATTGGATTGCAAAGTTCAGGTTTTTCTCTGGCTTAGGAAAAGCTGGCAAAAGGATTTTTAGTTAAAAAAAAATAATAAAAAATAAAAACTCCCAATAACACTTCCCAATTGTCTCTCAGCCAAGACACACACATATTGAGCCAAGAGTTGATGTGTTTTTTATACAAGTTATTAAAATTCATTTTATAAGTTTTGTTTTTGTCACCCTCACTCTCTTAATCATTTGTCATTTTTCCGTGAATTCTAAGTATTTCCGTAATCATGTGTTTTCTATCAAAATAAACAATTTATAAAAAAACTTTCATTTGCGTGGATAGGCCCAACTATATTGAGAAAAACTGAACAACTTTGGCAAGAACCAAAAGTAATTTTGGTACACAAAGTCATTTAGATTAGTTTTTACTAATGATGGTGAAATTCTAAGCATATAAAGGTAAACTTAGGAATTTATTTTTGATAATTTTTAAGATACTATAAACCTCTAGTCTGTGAACATGACAAGAATTAACTTTTCCACTCGATATTATCTAGTTCCTGACAGAAAACCAGGCTAATACTAAATATTTAATATATTGTTGAATAAATGCTTAAAGCTTATTGTAGATACTTGAATGTAACTGAAGAGTATTAGCAGTCTTAGTATCTAAAGCTTTGTATAATGATTTTCAAAATTTTCCAGTAATAAATATTTTTCAGTAATTTCATTTGTGACCAAGATGGAATCTAAGGGGTCAAATTTACCATTCCACATTTCCAAACAACAGCAAAAATAAAAATAAAAAGGAAAATATATATAAAGAAACAATTTTCATAGCTAGGCTAAAAGGGAGTATGGAATGGTGCACCTTCAAGGAGAAGATGCAAATGAGGTAAGTTTATGATTGCACTAGGTCACTGCCTGAAAATGCCCTAGGACTTCACACAAAAAAAGATAATGTTGACTTGACCCTAGTCTCCTGAGCTAAACAAAATCTGGAAGCCCAGGAATACCAAAGAGACAGGAATTTCCAGTGCTGAACACCAGGGGAGAGTCACAAAAATAAAGTTCTAGAGGAGTCCATTTTCTTCCAGGCAGATTAGAGGGATAGAACCTCTGCAAAGGGGCTGGGGGAACAACCTTTGGGATTCATAGATTAGCAGTCTGTTTCTATCAATGTGGAAAACTTCACAATTTGGAGGGTAGAGGGGGCAAAACAACAGTCCTAGGTTAAAAACTTCTCGACCTGTCAAAGTTTAAAAGCAATCCCTGAAAGGGTTAAACTCCTTGAAAGTAATTTAATTGTGCCCAAGATCAAAGCTCAGAATTTTAGCTTTCAGCTTGCATACATTAAGAGTTACATATAGGCTCTCTGTCTATCTCTGTCTCTCTCTGTCTTTCTCTTTCTGTCTCTGTCTCTGTCTGTCTCTGTCTCTCCCTGTGTCTGTCTCTTTCACACACACACACATCCAGTGTCTATTAATGTGAAATCTGGAATGTCTGAAAGCTAATAAAAAACTAAAGTTAAAAAAAAAAGAGGGATATATCTCCAACAATGAGGAGAAAAAGCCATCAGTTGAAGCAGATCCGGAAATGATACTACTTAAAGAATCGGCAAATCAGAGTAGCATGAGAGATATTCTGAGTTATTATAACTATATTTCATATGTTTAAGAAGAGGAAATCACATGCATATTATACAGAAACACGGAAGGAATAAAAAGAAAACCTAGATTGATTGGATTTCCAAAGAGAAAAAATATATAATGTTTAAGGAGAAAACATATGGAAGTGATCTTAGGAACTTCTTGGCCATAGCTATGGAGGTTTTGTCAATTAAATTGAAAAGCCCATAAAATAATTGGGTCAAAATATGTGGTGAGGACAGATTTTCTTCTTCTTTTTTTTTAATTCTTTTCCTTTTTCCCTCCCACTCTAAACCCCTACCTCAACTCACCCCTTAAAAACAATTGTTCTATAAGACCCTTGAAGCCACATCCGGGCAGAGGAAAAATGAAAACTCTCTGTGGCTCAGCTGAGCTGCTCAGCTTGCCTCTGTGGCAGTGGTGTCATGGTGTTGTCCATCACTGCCCATTGTCTGGCATCTCCTTCCCTTGGAAGTAACTACCCTCCTTAGGCACCACAGTGTAATGGCCTCCAAGGAACATGATTTGTGGGAGAAGAAAATGCAAAACATCATGTCTCCATCTGTAATAATTTGAGAACAGAAAGCCCCCATTAGCTCATTAATATAGGGGTATTCCAGAATAGTATTTTGTAAACTGTTCACGTGGAGTCTACCACTTCCTGTACAGCACCACAGAAAATCCTCTCCACTGACCATGTACAAATAATAATCATCAGGAAAAATCCTGTTGTTGAGTCTCAGATAGCCTCACTCAAAGGTCATGAAGTTGTAAAGAATGATTAACATTTGTTTGTTTACCAAAATACTTTTTCCTGAATTATGTTTTAATTGGTTTGAATCAAGTTCCCGACTGTCAGCATTGAAACTTCCTTTCCTGCAAGATTTCAGTGTCTTCAGAGTTCACATGGTACTTTTTTAAAAACTTTTTTAAAAATTTTATTTATATATAAATTTTACATCATTGTAATCCCAGGGTTTCACCCCCTCCCCACCCTCCCCACCATTCCCCACTTCCCCCCCCCCCAAGTTGTGTGCTTCAGTTTGGTGCTTAGCTTGTTTTGACTTTTCCTCATCACATGGTACTTGAATGATAACAGGAGATAATTGTGAAGGATTCTGTCCTAAAATGTGAGTTCCTCAGGGACATTGAACTATATTTTACTTTCAAGTTCTTTAAAAGCCTTTCACATCCAATTCAAGATTTCCTATTGAAATATGTCCAGAATAAGAATAAATATTTATGTAAATGTTACTGAGTTATCTATGTTCTATGACAGATGCATTTGTGGAACAGGTTTTTGAAGGAAGAACTAACTTGACACATTTTGGCATCAACAGTTGAGCTTTGAGTATAATGGATGAGTCTGTCAGTTTTAGGAATGTTTCACATGGACAAAACAAAGATTTTGTTGTATTTTATAACTAAATATAAATAACAGTGTTTGTTTATTTCTTATGAGTCATTGATACAAATTAAAATAGAAGTTAGCCTAAGCATTTCAAAATGGTTACTGTGAGCAATGAAATAGCTTTTGCTTTTAAAAATGTTTTGTAAATCCAGTGCATTTAAGTTTAATTCATTAAGTGGTGATAGTAAGTTTAAAAAAAAAAAAAAAAGACTGATAAGTGACTTTGGTTTCAGTCAAACTGCACTCATTAAACTTAACTATTTATCTGGATCATAAAAATGACTGTAAAATATACCTAAATAACCATAAAAGTGAAATTTAAGCAAACCATCAAGAAAAGTGAGTCCAAAAATACTGCTTCTCATATAAGCTGAGTTCAACTAACATTTATAAAACATTCAAGGAATACGATGTTTTGTACAAGATCTATAGGAGACACAGATAAGACAAACATATGTTTCCTGTTACTGAGGATTCAGAATCTATGCAGACAAACACACACATTATCACTACTAAAATTAAAAAAAATAAGTTATATAATAAAAATATTTATTGGCATCACATGTATATATAATATATGCCAGCATGTAAAGTGTTTTTCATGATAATTTAATCCTCAAAATTCTATGAAAGAAAAAGCACTTTTAATAGCCCTGCTTTACAGATGAAAACAGTGAGGCTTAGCATTAAATGATTCAGGGTGAGAAAAGTTAGAGGCATCATTTGAACCAAGGCAGAGTCTGTGGAGATTTGACAAAATTGCCACAGATAGTGCAGTAAAAGGCAAAAAAAAAAAAAAAAAAAAAAGAGGGGGTTTAATAATACAGATTTGAGTTTGAATTGCATTTTTTTTTCACTAGCTGTATAAACTACTGACTACATATCCTTTCTGATCCAATCGTCAGTAATCATCAGAGAATTATATTAGCCATTGCATAAGACTATTACAGGAATCATAAAACAATATTTATAACAAACCCACTATAGTATACTCTACTTTGCTCCTCTCTCAAAAATTTATAAAGGTTTTTAGTTTTAAAGGGGTTATATATCAGCTATTCAAATATAAGATATGAAACAGGAGTAAAAGCAATGCCAAAATAACAATGGCTCAAACATTCAAGTGTGTCTTTTCTCAAGTAAACGAAGACTATGATTAGAAAGTCCAGGATTGGTGTGACAAGTCTAAGTACACACCTTTTTGGTGTGTTTCTTCCTTTCTTAAAGTGATCTCAAGACAGAATGAATGCTGGAGTTCCAGTCATTTCATCCACATCCCAGGGAGAAGAAAGAACAGAAAATGAATCTGCCTGTATGTTCTTTGAAAGGCTCTTCTTGGAAGTCTTTCATGATACATCTACTGTCTTATGTCTACTGCATACAACAATCTCCAACTGCCTTAGTATTTTTATTTGCAATGGTTCTATTGTCGTTTAAAAATTGGCACTTCACCTGTCAGGAAGGAGAACAGGGGTGCTGGATTGGTAACTGAATCTCTTTCATGACTTTGAGAACACATTAACTAAAAAGAATTTAGAAGATTGAGGAAAGAAAACACTAGATCTAACTCTCACTTCCTGATATGAGAATCTACAATACACCCTAACGCAAAGGAAGAAAAAACCAAACCTTATAAACACGAAGCTAAGGGAAGTCAGAATCTGACACTGACCTTGCAGAAATAAATTACTCAACCCCCAAAGACAGCATCAGAGATAAGAATTTCCTCATAGAACATGATATGTGGACATTTCCACACTGACTAAGTAAATCAGGTGACATATTTCAGAATACAATTTTTAAACAATAATACAGAAGAATCATAATGAGAGTGATTTCGTAGGACAACTCAGACAGAATTCAACACAACACTTACTGTAAGCAATCCCTTTGCTGATTGTCTCTGATGCAGGTGTTGGGGAAAAGGAAATGATAACTCATACACATATTCCAAGTTTCCAGTGGGCAACACACTTTCCTGGGTAGCATCAAAGGTTATACCAAGAAAGGGCAAGTGGGGGAGCCCATGAGACAGCAAGGCCTGGATTTGGAAGTCTCACTTGGTCAAAAAGTCACTGCCCTCTTCTCAGACCTCCCTCTCAACCAGTGCAGCTGTTCTGACCAAGGGAAGGAAACAGTGGTTTCAACACACGGAGGATCTAGTTGACATCACTGGGTTCAAGTCTGATCTCCATCAAGCAAAGTAGCGAGCTCTGCCATAATTCCCCATTCTAAGTCTTCACCTAGCTGTCTGTAAATCAGGCAAGACAATATCAATAGGACTTATCTCATGCTGTTGTTTTGAGGATGAAAGCCTTGACAGTGTATGTAATTCATTTGTAGTGAACACTCAATAAATATCTATTCTGTACCTTGGAGAGATACTGGTGTGTGGTGGAAGCCTCCTTTGAGCTAAGTAGCATAAACATCTAAGTCTCTGCTTCTTGAGTATCTGGCATCTAGATGGTTTCATAGTATTGAATCTTGTGATTATTGTCAGGTGTATTTTGCAATTATGTCTGCATGCATATATATGTGTATATACATATATGCACATACACATACACGCATTTATGCCACCATATGGTTTGCCCTTCTTGTACTATCAAGAACAACAGAATCATTATGGCAATATGAGTTTCTGCAAATTTTACTATCTTCTAATTTCTTGTCTTTCCCCAGACTATCAAAGAAAAGCCACAGAATTTTTTGCAATATGGGTTCTAGAAAATTTTCCCTTACAAATTATTTAACTACTAATATATTTTATTATAATTTGTCTCTCAAGTTATTTGATATGTTCCCTTCTATCTTCAGTGATGACTAGTGCAATACAATATAATATTGAGAGGACATATAAGTCATAAACCAGCATAATATAAGATCCCTGTCTATTAAATATGTAACAAACTGCTCTCTTTAAATGGCAATACAGACTATTGTAATAAGCTCAGACATGTAAACTTATATCTTGATTCTTTTCAAATCAGCTAAATTTATTGTACTTAAACTACAGTCTCAAAAGGGATCATCTTTTATCTGCCAAATCTAAAAGACTCCAG
Source organism: Uropsilus gracilis (assembly GCA_004024945.1). NCBI lineage: Eukaryota > Metazoa > Chordata > Mammalia > Eulipotyphla > Talpidae > Uropsilus > Uropsilus gracilis. Next base: position 15,022 of record PVHY01003130.1, on the reverse strand, counting down.
ACTTCTGAATTTCAGAAATGTGTTCACTGACCTAAATATTTGGAAAGAGGTGAAATGCATTTCTCTAAAAAGGGAATAAATCTCCCATAGGAAAATTAGCTGGGGAGCGAGAGAGATTACCCTTGGAACAAGTACAGTTGGATGTATACACAGTACATTCATAATGTATGATGCATTTAGTGCATGTGATAGTCAGAAGAGGTAGAGTAAGGATGGGAGTCTGCACCAAGTGTGTAAAGCAATATTTTCAGGAATGAGGTTATTTGGCTGTGTTTTGCTGGTTATTAATTCTCCTGTTTTCACTTTCAAACCACACACTGCTTTAATGGCACGATTTCATGGTAAAAATTCAAATTAGGGAATTGTTTGAATTAGTTTACAGATGAATTATAAATACAGACATTTAACTTATTCTAATGCCAGCAAAAGACTATTACATTTAAGCTTGTCGTTTCAAGGTAAGATGCCTTTTAATGCACTAAGTCTGAAAACCAATAGTTATCCAGTGACATCTGCTAGTAGTGCTATTTTCTTACTGCATTTTAATATTGCTTCAGCGTTAGAGAGATCATTCATTGTATAAAGGTAACTAGATAACATTTCCATTATTTTAGTTCTAAGATTTGGCTGCAAATCATTCTCATGTCTCATAAATCTATTCCATCTTCTCATTCAACAGACATTCAGGACATAAGACATAACATTCAGGACATAACAGACATTCACCACAATATAACTTGGAAATATATCAGTTTTGTTTCATATCACAACACTACCACTGACTATGGGTTTCCCGAAGGCTTCAACTGACCAGTCATATTCCTTTCCTGAAGATTTTCAGCATGTGTAGGTGATGGTCAGATGTAGGTATTTAGTAACAGTCTGTTAATGTATTATTTTTTCAAGATGAAACTATTCATCATTATGCTCCATAACCTAATAACCAAAAATCATTTATATAAATAAACACTATGGCAATTTTGGAATAGCAGAAAGAATACTGGATATTGAGTTAAGAAAACTGGAGTTCCAGTTCTGCTTCTAGCTTGAACAGGATTGTGACCTTGGGCTAGTTTCTAAGTCCCAGGTCTTTATCAGTGAATTCATTTACTAAACACCGAAATATGCTCCATTCACTTTTCTATTCACTTTCATTTTGTAGAGAAGACACAACTTTCCTATTCCTTTTGCATTCACAATCAGAAAGACAAAAAAGACCTTCTGACAATATCCTATCAAATGGCAGGAAGTGCCATGAATAAAAATATTGCAACCAGGAGCATAGAGGGTGATGTTTTTGACCAGAAGGTTAAAAAAAAAATGGCTGCTCTGAAACTGCATTGAAGTGAAGATGGGGTTTTAGAGATGAAGATAATTCAAGAGCTGGCGATAGGGAACAGCAAATTCTAAATCCATATTTTAAAAAAAAGCTTGAGGTTGAGGTAGAGGGAGTATCCAGAGTGTAGGCAGGAGACAGGAATGTCGGTTCAGTGATCAGTCAAGGTGAGTCTGAGAACAAAGTGAAGGGCTTGGATTTCATTCAAAGAGTGATGAGAAGTCATTGGCTGCCCTAAGTGAACAACATTCACAAAGCATCACTTTGAATACCACAGAAGAATGATTGGGGGAGGGGGGAATTCTCAGTAGAAACAGAATAGCAATTTAGAAAATAAAATACAAAATGCAACATATACTGTGTTTTGATTCTAAAGTTCATTAGAGCCTATAGTGAAAGGTGAAGCAAGAAATGACTGTTGTCAATGAACACTTTGCTATCCAACACATGACCATGTTCTCTTTTGATGGTGTCTTGGAAGCTTTCGAATAATGGGATCCAGCTGCTTCTCTATGGAAGGTGTGCCTCTGGAAGGACAGTCTTATAGTCCTCACTGTGCTCTGCCCTGTAGTATCCAGAAGATTCAAAAGGGCTTTCATCAATCAGTATCATCCCTGCAAAGTCTTTTGTGCCTCTGACCAATCAAAATTTCCTTTCCCAATGTTTAGATCATGAAATAATTAAAGAAATCCTCTCTTTTCATAAAAAACCACAGCAAACAGTTCCACTTTCTAATTCAATGTGTAGTTTGATCGGAAGTTTGATCGATAGTTCAAATGGAAATAAAAAGTAGATGATATATTTATTTCTTTATATAAAGAACTATTAAGTTATGAAGAGATTCCATACTGTAAGATATGGAATAATAATAATTAATTATTAATGGACAGTTTCTTGATCCTACTTGGTTTTGTAATTGAAATAAATCTGGTTTACAACATTGAATATGATTATAGATATGTGATCAGGTGTATGTTACCACACATTCAGTTTAGGTTCATATTGTCTAGGAAGTATGTGTATACTCTAAATTTCTTTATATTTTATATATTTTTAAAAATCACTATATCATACTGAAAAATTGCATTGTGTTTCTAGCAACACATTTGGTCGAACTTTCTAGAAAGATACTGGAACTTGTCTATTTTATTCCTTTTAATTGGTGAAATAATTCTATAAAACTAATATACCATAAATTGTTTGGGCATATATAAAACAGATTCTCTTGTGTTTTTCTACTGAAGCTATGTTAAAGCTACAGTAACACTCTTACACATGATTACTTGTTCACATGAGAATACCAGGTATATTACTCTAAATAAATAGATTTTAACACTGAAACCACTAGGCAGGCATACACTAAAAGTATTTTTAAATTTAGATAGCATCAAATTACTCACATCATTAAATTAATAATAATTTCACTTCGCATTGACTGAGATTGATTACTGATTTATTGACTATTACATAGCAAGTGAAAATTTTTCTCATTTTTGGTATAGTTTCCCTATTCATATTGACATTTGTCATTTCATATTTGCTAATGATCCAACTGATTCTTTAATAATTATTTTCTATTTTTCTTACATATATGTAGAAGTAATTTATATGGTTCAAATATCAATTCTTGGTTTCTCCTGGTTTATTTTTTACTTAACTCTTTAATGTCTTTTGTCATTGGAGAGATTTAAATTCTGAAATGAATTTATCTTTGCCCTTTACTTTTGTTTTAAAAAGCAATCCTTACTCCAATTAATATTTACATGCTTATCTGGCTTTATACGTATCAATGTTTTATTAATTCAATAAGCAAGTAATCCATCCATACGTTGTTTGAGCTATTTTAGATGCAGTTTCACTAATAGGGAGATGTGATATCTAAAAATAATTTCCAAATGAAGAGTTAATTGTCTCAAAATGCTTTTATTGGCTTGTCCATAATCTCTCTCCAGATTAAAAAAAAAATTACCTTGATTATATCAGTTTCAATGCATTATAGATCTATTTTCAGACTTTAATCTCTCCATTGATGATGCAATTACTTTCTGCTCCACCCCCCCCCCCCCCCCCCCCCC